>CM052241.1:1558797-1743176 GCA_028455795.1 Lasioglossum marginatum
CATACGAAAAAAACCCGCGCACGCGCATGCGAAAAATTCCCGCGCACGCGCATACGAAAAAAACCTGCGCACCTGCGAGTGGAATGATGAACAGTTATTAAACACTGCAAAGCTATAGAAATAAAACTTTTTTTTAGCGACAATAAAAATACTACAGATCGGGATATTGATGGTAACACTCTATTTGAAGAACTGAAATCTTTACAATGCTTTATAAAATCGAAGATGGATCCTCATGCTGTTTTGAATTATATATATGAAAATAAATTAAGTGAGACCTTTGCAAATTTAACAATTGTACTGCGCATTTATTTAACTTTGGCTGTTTCTAATGTTAATAAAGAATGCATACAATTTTGTACTAATAAATAGTCAATGATACTAAAGATTTATTAGACGTAATAATTGGACATTTACGTTTTATATTCCAAACGTAATTGAGCATATAATAACAGTAAACGAATCAGATTTCGGTATGTATTTTTCATGTTTTCACAGATACACCATTCAATCAGATTTTAATACACTTAAAATCCACAATATAATACGTATAAAAAGTTTCAGAGAAAAATTAGTCTGTAATCACATGAGAATAAATTGCAAATTGGAAACAGTAGTGAAAAATTTTCTATCTAGTTTCATCTAATTTTGTTCTAAATGCTTATATACTCAAAATAGTGTGTAGGGAAACTATAACATAATGGCATCACAAAAGCTAGAATAGGCTGCATTTAACAACACGCTTTAAAATGACATGCATCATACTGTTTTCCAGAAAGAGATAAAGATTCCATTATTGATAAATTGATAGAAAATATCAAAATATGATGATGAAAATTTTCTTTACAATACGTGCAGGCGGAAAATTTTATTCTCAGTATTCCAATATCAGGTTCTCCAATCTTTGGGAGTCCTCACAGAAAATTTTAACTGCCACAGATTGCATCGTCTGTAAAATATAATTAAAGAAATCACAAAGCATCATGTCCATTGCTTTTGAACTAACTTTTTACAGATGGAGTTTACTTATCTAAAATATTTTAACCAGAATTCAGCATCCAATTGATTTTTTTTTCTTGATTTTCGTCTCGTACCGTTTTGAAGAATCGCCCATTAAATTTTCTCCCACACATTGTCGATACATATATAAACAGTAAGTACTCCACAAAAGTGATGGAAGAAAAGTCGTAGCATATCTTAGTGGCACTACGATAACCTAAAACAATTTTTCAAGAATTAATATATGTAACTATTATGTTATGTATATAAATAAAGTGCAATATAATAATACAATTATTTTAAAATATATTGCAAATACACAGGACTAGTTCCAAAACCAAAAATTAGTAAAATGGTAAGTAATACGTGAAACAAGAGATCATTATTTACTTTTAATGTTGCAAATAATATTAAATCACTTAAGGATTTCTAAAATAAATTAGATAATACACAATTAAATAATACAAGTTTTTCAATATCGATGGTTAAATCATGATAGATAGCGTCACGAATCACTGTCTTTTCAATCATTTCTGCAACACATAAAATATAACACAATTTCATCCTTTTTTTAAGAGTTCTCGGTATATCCCTTATAATACTTAGAAAATAACATTTAAAATGCCAGTGTCTTAATATCTGGTTCCCGAATCCGAATAGGAGTTGTCTCCGATGTTGCCACTGACAAATTCTGATACTATAGATAGATTATGCATAGAAAATATAACCAGAAAATATAACCATAAACTAATCACACAGCACAACTCACGATGGTAAACTTCAGCTTGAATTCTTTCTGTGCGCAATCCGTCATTTGTTGTGTGTGCAATATTGCCGTGTGCCCGTGTGCAAAAGAACCGTGTGCGCAATAATGCTGTTGCAAAAGAACCGTGTGCGCAATAATGTTATGTGCAAAAAAAAATGTGCGCCATCTCGTTGTGCGCCATCGTCCGCTTTTCACGCGCATGCGCGACGATTCTAGCCTCGGACGGCCTCAGGTACCTTTGCCCTGCTAATTTCGCAAAATTTATTATGATATGATTAGCTGTCATTATTTAATTAAATATTAATAACAACTTACCTGAAATTCTCGCAGCCTGCTCTTCTTTCGCGCCTCGTGTCGTAACGAGTCGTAACGGACTCCGCTAGACGTTCCCGCTAATAATAGTCCCCCACTACCACTCCACAAACTTCGGATGTAGATACGTCCCTGACGAAACTCGCGCATGCGCGTGGAAAGCGCCCCGTATCTCATCTCTGGATCTGATTGGATCTGATGCAGGCTAGGATTTTTTGTGGGGGCAGCACTATATCAGAGGCACCGAGAAACCGGGCATATGCACTCTCATATCCTCTCTGATTCTAACCTAATAAAATAATAAACACATTTTATTCAAAATGTTACAACTGTATTTATTTTCTTTTCGTAAATAGTGAACCTGGCACCATCAGAACAAAAATAGAATTGGTATAATTTATATGCCACTGGACATCGTGGCATGAAGAAGACCTTGTATTTATTCTCGAACATTCTCTGTACATAAATATATGTATGTAATTACTTGGATAAATAGTTTAAGATCGGTATGCACAATATTTATTTGTTAAACATTTTTTAACGTGATTAACTATAAATACAATGAACATGCAACGAAAAACTGCGACTGCGACACGTTTCTTTTTTCAAATGTATCTCATTTACTATTAAAGTATTTATTTTTCAGCATATCAATCTTTTCAAACAAAAGTACTTATGTAAATAACATGAATACCCTATATTTTTATATCAATTTTTTACGGGAATTAACGAGATTGATGAAACACAATTACAAGTTCATACTTTTTTATTCATTTGTACATTACGTACTTTATAAACTAAAAGTATTAATGAACACAACACTCGAATGGAAAGTTTTGTCAGACTATGAATTCAAGAATGTGCTCAAACAATCTTATGATGAAGCAGAGTATTACATAGATTGTAATTCTTGTTTAGTGGCAAATATAGAATTGTTTAATGTACGTACTCCTACATGGTTTTACGTGTGCTCCACGGTATCTTTTAAAAAGTACAAATTATTAGTTGTACCACTAAATGATCCAGATACAAACAAGGTATTTGTAAGCGAAATTGTTAGACATAACATAGAAAATGCGCTTGAATGTACAATTGATAATTGGTTTTTATGTAAGTACAAGATAAATATTTTCAAGATATGTAGAAATATCTGTTTGCGATAATTATTTAAATAATAATTAGCTATATTTTATTTCAGTGCCGATAAAGGATAATACCGTTAACTTTGCTGCTGCAGCAACAATTTCTATGATATCAAAGTCACACGAATACACAAATGATTTAATTGTTACTATACTAGAAGATTACTTTTCCGAGCCTCGATTCTTAAGAAAAAATGATTTGTTTGCCATCAATGCAAAAGGTCAAATTCACTCGTACAGTAACCCCTTGTTGTCTGTGATATATTTTAAAGTTAATACTATTAAAGTTAAAGAGAACGTAAATTGTAGAGCGAAGGATGGTTGTTACATCTTGCGAGAGGAGACAACGCTTATCGAAGAATCAGATGTACATAGTTATCTACCTCGAAGACACTTTTATCTTGATGCCAAAGAAAAACTAGTGGAACCGTATCCACCAAATTTTACAAATATTTTGATACATTTAGAACAATGCATTTTGCCATTTATTGAATACGATATTCAATTACCTATTAAGCCAATATTTTTGATTAAGGGTTCACTGGGTTCTAACAAATGCAAATTGGTACAAACCTTGTCGGAAAGGATTGGTTTAAATTTTCTTTACACGGACTTGGCAGAAGTACAAGCTTTAACATCGGCACAAACGGAAGCTAAATTACGCATCGTATTGCACAATGCTGAACAGTCGGTGCCATGTATACTTTGTCTAAGCAACATAGAAGTCTTTGGGAAAAACTCTGAAGGTCAAAAAGATGAAAGAATTATATCCACCTTTTCAACAGAAGTAAATACCTTGTACAATAAACATTTAAAGTATCCAGTTATCATAATAGCCACAGCAAATGAATCTGAGATACCAGCAGAATTAAACAGGATGTTTATCGAGACAATTCAAATGAAGCATCTGAATAAAAATGAAAGAACAGACCTGATTTCATGGTTACTCAAAAAACAAAATATAAATTGTCAATCAAACCTGTCTAAGTCTAAAGTTGCAGGAATGTGTTCCGACTACAGATTCGCAGACTTGAATGCATTAATACTGCATGCAGTTAAATTCCATAACAAGGACAGCGATGACGACTTGAATTCGTTAATACTGACTCGAGAAGACTTTGACAAGGCTTATGGTAAAATTACAACATAAGTTAAGGTTTCGACATAGTACTTATTTTTTAACTTTCTCATTATTTATTTATAGAGTATATGCAATCAATATACACCGACTGCAAGGGTGTACCTCGTGTACCAAGAGTGCATTGGGAAGACATAGGTGGTTTGGCGGAACTAAAGCACGAAATTATGCGCCGCATTCAGCTACCGCTCTTAAATGCTCTCGGATTTGGTCAATCTGGACTGCTTTTATACGGACCACCTGGCACCGGAAAAACTCTTCTCGCTAAAGCCGTTGCAACAGAGTATCAACTCCACTTTTTATCCGTTAAGGGTCCTGAAGTGTTGAATATGTATGTCGGCCAAAGCGAGAAGAACATCAGACAGGGTAACATCATTTAAAAACGCGATCTTGGTTTTTTAACACGGAGGCCTAAAATGATTCCTGGACTGGTCCCAACATGGGGCTAAAATTAGGTTTCATTTTGGGCCTTCCAGGTCCTACGTTCTGGTCCCATGGTCAATTCGATGAATTGCAGTTCCTAAAGTTGCGAATGCGCTAGCAAGTAACTTGCAACATTTTTTGCGGAAGAAACTTGCAGAAGCGTGTACACTTGTTTGCAAATATTATCAATAGACTGCGGATATTTTATGCAAAATAAAAAATGTACGATCTGACCAAGTATAAGTATTAACATTGTACTACTTTCTTGTAGTGTTCGAAAGAGCAAGATCAGCAGGCCCATGCATAATATTCTTCGACGAACTGGATTCGTTGGCACCGAATCGCGGCCGCAGCGGTGACAGTGGAGGAGTGATGGACCGCGTTGTGTCCCAGCTACTTGCTGAAATGGATGGTCTTGATGGTGCCAACAGCATCTTCATTATAGGAGCGACGAATAGGCCAGACCTCATAGACCCCGCGCTCCTCAGACCCGGTCGATTCGACAAGTTGTTATACGTTGGCATTCATTCCGACCGCGACGCTCAACTCAAAGTGCTGGAAGCATTGACTCGAAAATTTAAATTGCGCAAGAACGGCGAAGAATTAGCTCAGCTGCTAGATCAGCTGCCAGCTCATACTACTGGGGCTGACCTGTACTCAGTCTGCTCTAATGCGTGGTTGAACGCCGCGCGTAAAGTATTGAGCAAACTCGAACAAAATGATTTAAGGGACGACTTGAACGAATCTATTACCGTGGAACTGGAGGACTTTTTGAAAGCTGCTCACGAAATGGTTCCCTCTGTCAGCAAGGAAGAGGCAGAGAGATACAGAAGAATGCAAACAGAGTTGTCTTCGTCATAGTAATTTGAAATACTGAAGTGTCTGCTTTTCGAGGGTGGAACATCTTTCAATATTATAAACGACAGTCGATCTTTTTATTTCGGGAAATATGTAAAACAATTTTTTACAACGAACAGTTAAATCAAGGAAGGTATTATCTACGCTCTATCCCTAGATATTGCACCAGAACGGTTACTCTTAGACGCTAGTGCGTGACGAAGAACAGCAGCAGTGCCGAATACCTAATTTCGAGGGCACGATCCTTGAACGGTTCCATTTCCTACCTTATTAAAAATTCTGTTACAATATACACTGATCCGAAATATACAATGTAGAAAAATAGGATAGCTAAATCCACTGTGTACCTATACCGGGCATAAAATTCAATAACAAACGAATAAAGGGTTCCTTTATTGGACGCCGTTGGATTAATTGTTGTCATGCAAATTCGTAGCAGTTGAAATAAAGGAATACGTTTACTTTCTCTCTCTCTCTCTCTCTCTCTCTCTCTCTCTCTCTCTCTCTCTCTCTCTCTCTCCGAACATGGTCGGTTCTCTACAGCCAACCCTTAAAATCGGTGCTCGGGTCCATTTTGACTCAGCAGTTTAAAACATCTAAACTTTAAAGTCTCAGATATATTATTTCCATTTTTAAAGTCTCCGTCTCATTCTACGCATTTCAACGCTAAACATGATTATTTTACATTACTTCATAAAAATAGTGAGAATGTGTCTATCGAAATTTTTAGCAATTTTAAATAAGATATATACCCGAAAGAAGTTTCTTTAAAGATGTGATTGAAAAGATTAACCAGCAAGAGCTTGTGTGGACCCGAGCCACAGCAACCGCGTCAGAGACGACCGATTCCTAAGGATTGAACGACTAAATCGTGTTTCATTGGATTTCCGCGATTCGTTTGAGGAACAAGGCCATTCGAAGTGGTATATCTCAAGGGATGCCAGGGATTCTCAACCAGATCACTAACGGGATTGTAGAAAGATAAAAGATAAATATATATGTATATCCGCAGAATTATGGTCGGGCGTTGTCACGCGAAAGGGTCGAGAACCCCCGCTCTAACGAAACGTACACACAGTACACGCAGACTCTCACGAATTATTCACGTCCCATAGGCGGCGGTCAATAACGTACCATCACTTTGGTGTGATCGCGAGATAAGATGGGTTCCGTTTACAATTGCTTCGATGTACGAACTTGTGTATGACTTTCCTGAATTATGCCTTGTCAGTTAACTTATCGTTTACGCGACAGAAAAAGGAAACGTGTTTCGCACACGTACATCAGAACGTATAGCGACCTTTCAACAATACAAGATATGAATCAATACGACGAAAGCCATGGGATTGCATGCATAGCCGTTGCGAACGTATATTTAAACGCGCCTCGCGGGAGAGAAAACTTTTAAGAATTACGAGTATTTTTATTCTTGAATCATTCTAGAAATCATGTCCGCTTGATAGCTTCGTAAAAGTAAACCATCTTCCGTTGTTCGGCCGTCGATCTGTTAACCGGCTGATGTTCCTGTATTTGATTTTGTAAAACCTTTTAACTTATCCATCTTTGATATCAATTTTGGCGTCAATGTGTAAGAAAATAAATGGGTGCACATAGAATGTCCACAGCTTTTCTCCGATACTCGATACAATAAAATCCAACAGTTGTCGATTAAATAAATAAGACTTCCTCGGTTAACAGATTAACACGAAGACACCTGCGAACATGCTCGCGGGTCAGCCAGTTGGTTTCGTTCGTTCGTTCCGTTTTTAATCGAACTACAGGAAACGTACTTTAAATACCCTTATAATTTTTTTGTTCTTTTTGGTTTTTTCTTCTAAAACGCAGATACACTAATTACCGGGTCTCGTTTCTCTTGTATCGATAGGTTTATTTAGTGCGGTCGACGTTTATAGCGGCGTACGTATAAGTATACACACGTACGCTAACATAAGTATCACATTCGATAAATACGCTAATCGCTGCGCGCGATGCAACAAAAGAAATCGACAAAAATCCCGTGCGAACTCAGTTCTAGGAAGCACGTACACTTCAAATGATATTTCGCTTTTCGAATAAAAAGTAACGGATATTCCTCCTCTCAGTGACAGACTCGGTGAGAAAGAGGAATATCGGAAAGGGAATTACAATCAGCCTACGCGTAGATATTTTGGCCATTGTACGCTTACGTGGATGCATGCGACTCATTGTTTCCCTGGAGGTAACAATACAGCGAGGCTCTACATTTCCTCCGTAGCGTCGCACTTGCGGACCCCTGTAACATCCCTACCATCTCGTAGTTAAATCCTTCCAATGTTGACGTACCTCTTGGCCTGGACGTTCTATAGTTGGGATATTTAGCCAGGACCAAGACAACACCTTGCTTCTCCAGAGCCGCGCGACGTTATGGGGGAAAGACCGTATAGCAGTAAACCCTATAACAGTAAATCCAGCGGATCGTAGGAAGTATATCTATACCCGGAGGTCGACAAAGGGGGTTATGACAGTTTAGCGCGAAGCGACTCATTTGTAAATTAATTGTTTTTCGTCAGACTAGTTTCGAAAGTGTTTGAGATGATAAAGGTGGTCTTGGGCGCAAGGATCTCAGGACCCGATTTAGACTAGAAGAGGGAGCTTCCGTTTGCGGACCCGCTAGGTTTGCCAATTCACTATGCGTCGCTACCTCCAAGCATACTTGTTTTAATTACCGCTTCAAGTATACGAATGAAATACGTAATTAGACTACATGCGAAAGATTGAAAGCTACGAGGGGGGGAAATGGTCGAGTGAAATCGCTCAGTCGACCGCGGTTAAAATGAAATACTTTGTACTCGGCGGGCGTGAACTTGTTTCGCGAAGTTCAACGTTTCATCACTAGTACTTACAATTAGTGTCTCATCGCGGTTTTTTTTTTGTTTAAGCAGTCTTCATTCTGTTTGTTTCTTTCTTTTTTGCTTCGTTAATCTTCTTGTATACGTACGTGTATACGCGTGCGCGTTATGTTCGAGGAAAAGAGATACAACATTGGTACTAATAAAGTGTTCGGTTAATAAGACTTAAAAGAACCACTGTTCGAACGCGTGCAAAAATAATTTTCCACGCAGTTGATTTTTCTCTCGAGACAAACTGTCGAGGACACGCGTCGCCCGGCCAACTTGAGAGGGAATCTTTTTTTGTTTCATTGTTTCCGGGATGCGTATTGCTCTCACGGAACAAGAATCCCTGAGCTGTGGAAGTTCACTTTCCTTCCACGCTTCAGAGTTTATAAATTCTACATGCTTCTGTGCACAAGGAAGGCCAGTTATGACCCCTCTGTGTTCGACCCTGGAACAAAAAGAAGATCGACTGATTGAGATAATACTTATGCTTCCCTTTAGGGGGTGGGACATCTATCTTCTCTACTACGTCGAGTTTATCAACATAGTAGGAGTTTAGACTGGTGGTATGCTCTTACTAGATTGATGCGTATGAACTGTCGTTTTCTATAGCTATTGCAATACCCTATTTAGATCTGCGTTCTACCGTCTTGCGTACTTCTACTATCATATCTTAGCGATTGGAAACGTTAATCGTGGTAATCCTTAGCGTTACTTAACACAACGGTTCCAATTGTTCTGTTCCGAGTCTGCTGGCACTGGAAGCGTTAAAAAGACACTTCGTATTTATCAATCTAGTATCGCAACAGACTACTACTGATTAAGAGAATCATGGATAAGATGGATGTATCGCTGATCGTTTTAGGTTGACATGATTGAAGGTAGTATATCGCATGAGTTACTCGAAGACAGGTTTTTTGTTTGGTAGGTTTGCATTTTTACGCATACCTGGTCAAGACGATTTCGTGGCAAATTCGTGCAGTATGTCACAAGCCATTTCAAGATCGTTCCTAGTTATAACGAGCGCTCTAATCACGGCGTCTTGCGCGAATCCGAGAGCCGTCAGCTTGGAAATGTGTTCGACGTTGACGTTCTCGTATGCCGCGGATTCTGGCTTAGCAGAACCGGTGGGATCGTCCTTACCTCTCATTAGGGCGGACAATCGTGCCGTATTCGCTTCCAGATTAATGTTCCTCACGACGTGCTGTCTCGTACCGGGTATCACGATCGTGTTCTCGTAGTGGTGATCCTGTCTATTGTGCTCTTTGCCGGACTTTGGGGGTCGCGGCACCGATAACGGCGGCGGAACCGGTGGTACGCTGTTGCTCGACGTCGTTTGACTCGACGTCGAAGACGCGCCGCTCGAACGACTAGGTTTTTCAGGTAATGTGGGCGGCTGTGGCTGTGCCACGGCTATGTGATTCCCTTGCGATCGACGCACGTGACTTCTGCTAACCGGAAACGGCGCAGGCGGTATCGGCGGTGCTGGCGACGGCGATGACGCTCGGTGCAGCATGTCGTACCCTGCCTCGGAATTCACTGGTGCAACAAAATCGGACATAAGTATCGTCAGAATCTCGAATCTTTCACATTAATATTAATATACTTTCACATAAACGAACGCTTTTCATTGATTTAATATCGCTAATAGCGATCACTAAGAGCGACAATCATCCAAGCTCGGGCATAAAGTATGACAGACATTTTCACAAGCGATAAGAACCACTCGTGTCTAGATAGATAACTACAATAATCTACAAACTTCAAAGTTCAAGTGCAAAGTTGAAAAATAAATTGAATTTGAGTACTTGATTCATTCTATGAATTTCTGTTTTCAATCTTCACGATTGGAACTGTGGAACTGTGGAACTGTGGAACACGTGGAATTGTGACGTGTTCATAATACTAATATGTATTAAGTTTCCATATGAAAAGCGCGCGTTTACATCTTGCATTGTCTCTGAGCTGGCTTGCGCCTTTCTGGGTCAGATACTAACTATTGTTATTCAGTTGATTGTCAGCGCTCGAGTTAAACACGACGTTAACAGCGGACGAGGGTGGTGGCGGCGCATTCTCCTTCGGCACAGTTAAATGACGACTTCTCGAATGACTATTCGGCGTTGGAGACGGTGACAGTCGTCGTGGAGGTAACGGCGGACTTGGCACAACCCTCCGTGTCGACACAGGTGAATTCGTGGGGCTGGAGTCTTCGTCTTCGTCCGAATCCTCGCACATGGACCCGCAGTGGCCGTTGCAGAGGTCCATGATTTCCTAAAACATCGAGAGTACCAGGAGATTGCATTAACTCTCAGTATCACTAGATAGAGAGAAGAGACAGGTCCCGGTTCGTTCTAATGAGTACAGGATGTTCATATCCAAAATTGATAGCCAAAATTTTCTAGATCCAATTTTGTATCGAGCACAAAATTGAAACGAAGACTTTAACAATTTCTCTTAGACTTTCTGCGATGCTTCAGGGCTTCCATGATCCTATGACAGTATTTTCTTTGAAATTTTTGGTCACATGAAGATCCTGTACAACTGTTTAAAATGCAGATTCGGTGTCAGACGTCTCGTGAAACAATTTTGACACTTGGTAATGGAAATCGATCGACAGCTAACAAGATGTACAAGGAGCTTTCAGAGGGAAAGTTCGGTTGCAAGAGTCTCGATCCTCGGATGCGTTTATACAGAGAGATATGAAAAGAAAACTGGAGCAGGGTGATGGGAAAAATATCGTTTTAGTTCGAGTATAGGCTGTCGAGGCACCCTGCGCTCATGGGAACGTGTCGTACAATCAATAGCGAGCATAAGTACAAAGCGTGAAAGCGGATAGCCGTAATGCGTTTGTCCACTTACCTGCGTCCAGCAACGAAAGATTCACCCCGTCGCATTATCCCCGTCGGCTTTATGTACATTACCGATTAGTTTTCGATCATGCAGCGGGCAGAACAACGGACCCAGTAGGTAAACGTTATGAAAATAAAGGTAAAAAAACGATCATGCGAACAAGAATAACGATAACACCTTGGCTCGAGTTTTGTGTCGGGGGTTCCCTGTTTTGCTGAAACAAGTGATCCAAAAAATGGAGGAGGCGCAGAGCGGAGACTAATTAAACGTTATAGCGGAGCTGGACGGATGATATGGTTTCGCAACAAACAAACAAAAATATATATATGTATATGTGTATAAAACAAAATAAAACAAAAAGAGAAAAGGAACGAAAGAGAGACTTCTCGGTTCCCCTGAGAAAAATGTACAATGAGTAGGAGAAAACGTAGGCTATGGGTTAAATGTTTACGAAATATTTATTTTAGATCCCTCTCGTTGCTGCTGGTGTACACAGTCAGCGAACGGATCTGAACAGAAGTCGGATCGATCAGCAACACTATTCATTGTACGCACGAGATACGCTAACGGACTATACGTGAACGCAGTGAACTGTCTATCATTATCCTTTCATCTCTGTTTGCTCTGCTTTCTTTTTGTCTCTCCCGTTTCTATGCCGCTCCACAGATATGCACGAATATGCTCTCTGGTCAACTTTTGCCAATCTTAAGCGTACTAACAGAAAAAAGAAAAGAAAGGAAAAACGAAACACAACGAGTACGATTGTTTTAAGCTCCAGGCTCGTGTACGGCGTTCGCGCGCACAGGATCTAGGATATCTCTATATAATAAGAAATGACGTACAGTAGAACCTCCATTCTACCAGCATTTTTAACGGCAAAACGCTATTGCTTCGCCGAAACATTCGCCTGCGGACTGAAACTACACAAGCGGAACGCGAAACGAAAGAATAGCGCAAAATCATTACACTGAGTCGATTATGTTCCAGCGCAATCTCAGCTGGAAAGTAAACGCGTGTTGTAAACTGTATAAATTGCGTACACAACGAAAGCTTATTTTCCAGGTAGAATTGCGAATCCTAGGTAGAACATCGGTAAGAGGACTCAGGTATCGGTCTAGTAAAATGCGAGAGCCGGTAAAAATGAAAGAGAGCCCCCGTTAAAAATCCTACAAGCGTAGACAGGATCAGAGAAAGGATCTCGAATGGATTGGCAAACGAAAGAGTCTATCCTTGCACGATTAAAAATACACTACGAAGCGTGAAGGACTATAGAGGATGCAAGAACGTGGCAAGTCAACGGTGGCTCCTCTCGTCGATTCGAACAATAGGGGTTCCACTGTACGGAAAATGTAGTTTGCATTATGCGTGAACGGAATAAATAATAAATAATCTAAGGTAAAGAAAATAATAAACATCTTTGTCCTGGTAAAGATGCCGCATTCTTGTTACATTATTCCTATCGCCAACAGGTACGTAATTAAGTCTAATAGAATACAAAAATGAAAATCAGAAAAACAACGAACGAGTGTGTGTGTGTGTGTGTGTGTGTGTCCCTGTCCGTCTATAAGCTACACGGCCCATGGCCATTGCTTGATATAAGCTACGCTACTTCCGGCGGACGAGAACTACGCTTTTATCTATCTCTTTTGTCCAAGAGCACTATCGAGCCCACCATTTTTCCATTCGTTTCTCTATGCCGTTACCATTGCTTACATAGAATACTGATAAAGTACCGATTAACCGGTGGGATTCTGCCATCTGCGCGACAATTGCACAGAAAGACACCATTGAAAGAAGCATCAACCCCTTCGCAGTCGATCGAAATGGTAAAAAATCGAATAAAACCGATTGAATTGTACATATCGAATTTCATACTGTACAGAAATATACAGCGGAATATTTACTGGATTTCGTACTGTTTACAGAAAGTAAACCGAACCATTTACTTCAACCGAAGATAGTAAGATAAAAATAAAAAATTGAAGCATACCGAGTGCAACGATAATCTTTAACCAAGCGAACAGATATCAAACAACCAAAGCTTCCCAAGTGTCGCGCCAACTTCTGTATAAGCAGACCGAGGATCTTTATTCAAAATAAAAAGGTTCTGCATACTCTTTCAAATTTAATCCTAATTAATCCTAAAAAAGAATGATATCGCCTAAAATAATTCACTAAAATAAATCCTTATGAATCACAGACTTTAAACAGTACTGAATGTGACTGGAAATATTGTGCGATTTTATTTCAATCGGCGCGCAAACGAAACAAAACTGTTCAACATTTTTCCCCAAAGGAAACTTTGTAGTTTCAGTCACTGTAAAATTAAAAAACTCTGCAACGTTCGACCCAGAATATGTCCCACTCGTGGGCTGTGAAACGGTTGACCTAAACGTTACAAGTTTCCCCATGTCTGGTGAGATAGCATGTCACTGTATATATGTACGTAAACAAAGCTTCACTAACTTCAACAGTCGTATATGCATATTTCAAGGGAGCCGCAATTGGCACATGCATGCGAAATGTCGGCTCGTTTCGTAACTGGTCGCGTGCGAGAGAGAGAGAGAGAGAGAGAGAGAGAGCTCCCTCTGTCGTGCGCGAAAAACAAAAGCGGATAAACCGTAATTACGATGATTCGCGAGTTGGTGTAACTACAATGTTATTTTTAAAACATTATGTCCCCTCGCGAAGATCAACGACGTAGGTCTGCCTTGAAATAAATCGTTGCACGCAGCAGTCGCGATCGATGGACGTGTGTAGCGTTCTTGTTACTTGAAAATATGAATCATAAATGCAAATGACTCGCGGTAAATGACACAAGAACGAATGGAAGTACACGCTAAAGCCCTGAACACGGTGTAATGCAACATAAAGCAACCTACCTTACTACCATAATCGTCTCCATTATTGCCAAGTCATTTAATTCTCTCTCTCTCTCTCTCTCTCTCTCTCTCTCTCTCTCGCAGGGAAACGTTTTCCCGTGAATTGTTCCGCTTAGTCAAGCCATTCTGCAAGTTTTTATGTACATAACAAACAAATTCGAAAAAAAAATATGAAAACAATAGGATAATGGAAAAAGAAAAAATGATTCTGATAAAGCTTATATAGAGACAAGAATGTTGGTCCCTTTTTACATTGCTTGGTTTGTTTGAACATTCATTTGTGCGACCACTGTCGATGCTGCTTTTCGTTTTATGCTTAATAAGCTTCGCGTACCTCGCGAGAGATAACGCGTCTGTGTCTCGATGATTAATATCTTCTATAAATGATATATGACAATGACATGATCGTAGAAAATTCGAGATGTCGCGGTGAAATGCGTCAGGCATTCGTCAAAAAAACATGAGGCGTGTTGCGGGAAGGAGTTGTTATACATAGAGCACATTTAGTGTAATGAGGGGTAGATGCTACTCCTAGTCGGATACCTCGGTGTCCGGGTCAAGATCCCGTGTCGGGGTCGACGCGTTACTAGCGGACGCCGAATGTGTTCCTGGTCGGTGTGTTCTTCGAGGATCGAACGGATCAATAACTATCTGTTCGGTTCCCTTTATTTCAGCTCGGCAAAACGGACAACCTTGCCCTTCGGAGTCCTGTAAACCCGAACAAAACACGTTTACTCTTTTGCGGATACGAGGCTTTCGTTTTTTACGGCACGTTTATGTTGGAGCTGCGACAAACGATCAAAGCAACGATGAGAGATTCTCATTCTCGTAACTCAACTCGTAAAATTCACAGATTGCAGAGTTTTATGCAATATAAAAACTGTATAAATTTATTGCAGGAGTTACATAGATATTAATTTTCAAAAGCAGTCTACTGATTCATAATCTCATCGACAATGGACATAGAGAAATTAATAAGCAAATGATACTGTATTACTATTACTGCTGGTATCGCAGCTTCAACATAAACGAGCACATTCCTATTCCTCTTCGCTCCTAATTTCAGTTATGCCTAAAGAAATGTACAGATTTGGACGAAGCTCAAAAAAAATCTACCAAGAATGCCTGCTTAAAAGTAGAAGTCATGTATAAATATGTTATACTATGTTATCTTTTTATGTAATTTGATGAAATTAATCTTAGTACCTGCCAAGCTGTTAAACATGGAGTGCAAAGCAGATGTCCACAGGGTTCTATCCTAACGTCCTTGTCGTTCTCTGCGCAAATTTTACACAACTGGAATGTGCTACCCATTTCACAATACAGTTCGTATTGCTCCGCGGTAACTTTTATATGCTCCTCTGGCGTAGGTTGCACTGCCCATGTTAGGTCTGGATTCACATTATGACCATCGGGATATAAGTAACTGAAATCGAATATCGAATATTAGAGATCGGTCAGAATTCCATTGCAACAAAAAAAAACAGTACAGAAAACTCACAAGCCTTCCCGATATCCATCGAGCAGGGCTTGACATAAACTTTTATTGTGAGGTATAGTTTGAAGAATATCTCCGTCGGATGTGACGTAGCCAATGGCCCACTGTCCTAGCCTTGTGCAACTTAATCGGAACACATAGCTCCCGGGTCTGCAATACTTTTGTAAACGTGCCTTCACTTCGTCGTAAGTTAGGAAAGCTACGTATCCAGGATGAGTCACAGCCAAAATTTGCCAGTTACGTAGAAGCGTAGACCATGGCTGAAATAACCTGCAAGGATTCAAACAATATTACTTGTTATCTTACACACGATAATGAATTTTCACGGTCAAGAGCCTACCTTGTAAATACATCAAACTCAAAGTTGGAGATGTAGTCATTGCACGTAAGGTCTATCGTAGATTTCAGTGCCATGGCTTGTAGTACAGAACTAATGGGATGAACTTCATTCAACTTATCCCTGAATACTTTCCATGGGACCAGCGTACTGAAAGTAAACAATAGAATCGTTCGTCAGTAATCTGTTAAAACATTTTTGCTACATATTTGTACGAGAAATTTTTTAATAAATCAATATTTCCTAAAGAAATCCTATGTACATCCATGATAAGAATCTACATCGCGGAGAGAGTCAAAATGAAGCTCCATTAAAGAAATTTCGTAAAAAACGATTTCGTAAAAAAAAGACAACAAAACATTCTTCAAGGTTTGCATAAGAAAGGGCATAGTCCAAATTTTGCTCCGACTACATTCCTGTACGAAAGAGAAGTGTGGAAAGTTCAAGGTGGTCTAACCCCGTAAGTCACGTCTTCGAAAAATTTCAGAAACGCTATCATTTTGACGTGACTAATGGAGAATTGAAACGGATGAAACATGAAAGTCATTTTCCACTGTAATGAACCATGCACTGTGGCCAACTGTGGCATCATTGTCTACACCGGTACGCGTCAGCGATGTATGTGTGTGTAAGCTACAGGCTTGGTGGTGTAGTGTGGTGGTGGTGTAGACTGTAGACTGTAGACGATGGTACATAGATTCCCGGCCGGCTCATCAGTGCGAAAGCAGAGCTGCCACCGAACGGTTCACGGCTCCACCTTCGCGAGATTTATCAGCGTACTTTTGGTAAGATTCGTTTATATCATCATCGAAACACATCGCTAAACACCGGGCACACATTATCGTCGCTTTCATACTACACGCAAAGGCATTCGTGGTTCCAATTCAGCGTATATTCGACAAAAATATTGCGCATCTCATGCAATACGATATATACGATGCGAGGGTTTCTTCGAGACTCGCGCAACAAACGACAGATGGCAATCGATTACACTGTGCGCAAAATTTTGAACGTACTGTCGCGTACGACGTATTTACGTGCACCTTTGCAATATTACAACATCGCTAAAACAGTTTCCACATTTTTTGATAGTTCGAAATATTATATATTCGAACATAGTTTGAAAGTCACGCTAAGGGCAAAAAATGGAATTTTACAATCTTATCTTCGTTCGATTATCGATCCGCTCGAAACAGATAATGTTGGGACACAATGTTCGACACCGCCGCAATTTACTATTATTTCAGTCGTAGTAATATTGATCCTAGATTTTTTAGAAGCCGAGCCGCTTTTAGAAGTTAAATAGAACAAAATGCTAACTAGAAAAATTGCTTATATTTTTGTAATAGATGAAATTACATACACGAAATGTTTAAACATTAGCGTTAGTTTAAACGGCGCTAGCATAACTTATATGGTTTCCTTCTTCGTTAGTATGTCCGAAAATATTGATTATTTTTGGTGGAAATTTATAGTAATCTTATAGCCTCATCTATGGGTCCCTAAATATTTATTCGTTGTATTTCTCGCGAGTAGTCCAAGTAGTTGCGTAGCAAAGGTTATATGTACCACAGTGTTTGCACTGACAGTTTCAGGAACACCGTCGTGCACATACTGCGTACTTCGCGACGAAGATATGCATTTTATAAAATTGGCGCTACCGATGGGCTTTACTCGAGTTATCCGAACTTTCGCAGGCACGTAATCCGATAAGTTTGTGATCTGTCCCTCTCTCCATCCAGTTTGTGATCGTTTTTATTTGTTTTGAGGATGAAATTTTATGCGGGCTTGATCTTTGCATGGATCGAATTGGAGGGATTTTCTTCGTATTAATTGCACGATGTTAACCGGTTAAGTGTCGTGCCCACTTTGTTTACCTTTCCGTTTACTCGGTCGTATTGAGCGGTAAGCAAAACGCAAGGTCACAGTTTTTCAATTTTTAATATAGGTACTAGCCTACTCTAGTACTAGCCGTGCTGAAGGTAAAAATGTATATATATATATATATACCTAATATACATAATATACCTAACCCAACCCACTCAACCAGACTCTCAATCTCCCCTAAATGTTCTCGTCAATGTGTAGTACACATTGTGTACTTATTATTATGTAGTACAGCTAATTTTCGAAAATAAAAAAGTGCAATAATGGAGATAAGTATTATTTATTAACTTTTTAGGTCTTTATCTTTGTGTGTAGCACATTTAGTTAATAAGAAAATCTAAAATCTATTTCATTTATTACCATACTATTAGAACATTTTAATAGTATCACATCTAAATTTTTACAAAATCATATGTATTGTATTGTATACATACAGAGTTTTTCGAAAATTTGTTTTACATAGTTCTTTTCACAAGTTTCATACTATATTTATTAGTATTGTAAGGGAAATTATGATAGTACTCTGAAAGAAAATTATATTTCTATATTTTTATTCCCCAAAGATGAGCAATTGCGGAAAAATGGGTGGCTGATATTCCCCGTAAAAATTGGACACCGACAAAATATTCTGCAGATTGTAGTCTGCATTTTGCAGAAACTGATATCCAAAGGTATCAGGATATTCTATCTCCTAACGGTGTACTGGAGAATGTTTTGTTGAGATGCCCAAGACTTATGGAAGATGCAATACCTTCCATTTTTTCCAATTCACCGTCAAAACGTGTGCTACCACTGCTACCACAAAGAAAAGATCCTGTAGAGCGCAGGGGAAGAATAATTGAAAAGCATGAAAATTTAGTTAGAGAGTTTATTGATTCTGATTTGATTAGTTTCTTAAATTTAATAAAAACAATTATAAAGTATTAAAAGCTTGTAATTTCGAACCATTGGAGTATTAAAATAACAAATTCAAAAATTTATTTTTGCATGCTTGTATGTAGCGATACTTATGATTTCTTGGTACTTAAAACACAGATTGTGATTAGTAATGACATGAAATTACAAGTTTTTCAAGAAGGTAATGAATTATTATTTCATGAATTGCGATTATGATAGTAATGATCTTCGTAATCTTTCTGTTGATGTCAGTGGTTTTTCAGAAATTTGTTGATGATTCCATTAAGATTTATATATCCGGGTCCCATTCTGTTGCAAAAAAATTAAATTGTAATACATATATGTAAATTATTAATTGTGGAGGATAACAACTGTAAATAATGTATATTTTGATCATCTACAGATGTGTGCAATAATGGAAACCGTAATAAATGTTCCTAATTTGGAATCAGATTTTCTACAATCTTGTAAAATCTGGAAATCATAAACACATTTTATGTAAATTAATATATATTAGTATACAATCAGATATACATCATTTAGCATAGATTAGCATTTTTAGATAGATGCATTTGTGGTAAAGATTATCACAGTATTTTGTTTAAATTATTATCAATTTTTTCCAATATTTTACTAAATGATTATGTTAAAACTATAAACAATAGTCAATTAGAAATGAATGTACATATAATTTCTAAAAATTTACAACAATTATAAAATTATCCTTTATAAGACGATATTATAATAAATATGATATATTACCTGCACAACTTTTCTCTTCGGTAACTAATTACCCAACTTCTTTGACGTATGTATACATACACGTATTCACTTAACCTCTTTGACTTCGTCACAATAATTTCGTCTATGTCAGGCTTCTATTGACTTATATATCCCTTCATTCATTTTCAAATGTTGCATTTTAGTTCAAAGATGATTTCCCATTGCTTCATGCTTATATTTTCTTAAAACCACTGTAAATATTTCAAATATTATGTATCACAACACCAAACTATTCCGAGAGTCCACAAAATGTACATCGTATTTATTAATATTATATGCTTTAATATCACTTGAATCACTTCTATTTACCATAGTTGTAATATTTACATATTACTTAAACATAATTAACAACGGATTGTGTATTTTAACATAATTTTCTATGAAAAAAGCGTTAATTATAATCCCAAACACAAGACTCCCGATCTGCAAACAGTAAACACAGCGGTCTTGCCACGTTGTTCAGCACGGCTAGTAGTAGAGCAGGCTGTGACATAGGTATACTAAATTTTTCACCGGAGACCAACGCAGCCTGAATGGAAAGATTACTGCCGGTAATCGAACCGGTGACCGATACGGCATACGGCACTTAACATGTTAATCTGGGAATTTCTTAATTTTCTATAAAATTAGTTGATTCAGCCACCCAATTTGAATTCTGTAACACGATATCAGTGCTACGATATGGTGCAACCTCTCTCGCGCAATCTCTTGTTCCTTTCTTTTTAACGAGTTTTCAATAATAAACAAAAACGTTTAATCAATTCGCTCGATTCCACATTAATCCACATTCATATCGAAATCACAGTGCATTCATGACACAGCGATTTGCAATCAAGGTACACATTAACCGTGACCTAGCGAGTAATTGTTGTTCTCACCTGTGTCTTTAACACGTTCTCGCTCGTGTGCATTTTCATCGTGCAAGTTTTTCTATCTTTGCTCCTAACTGTATATGTAAATGAATTGTAACGTACCGAAGCTCATTTACTCAATAAGAGAAAAGGAAGATCTATGGAAGAGAGAGATGGAAATGATAGTGGTTACATAAAACTGATAAAACGGATACTCTTGAAAATGTTAACAGCTTTACAATCGATCGACCGATTATGACCAGGTGTTACTAGATCTACACATTTACTTATATCTACTTTAAAAGGAGTTTGCAGTGGGCTTAACAGACAATCATTTCTTTAAGGCCGCACGAATGTTATCATATCCGACGCGACGGTTATCGACCGGTGTCATGTGAACGTGATTTCGCTCTTTTATCGTGTACCAATTCAAACTCAAAAATAAATATTTTATCTTATGATGTATATTCTTATTAATGCTCGAGCAAAAAGGTAATTCGCTTCTATAGATATGAATGAGATTGAAAAAACTGCGGATTGTAGATGTTACAAAATAATTTCCTATAAAAACAAGTGACTGTGAAATTGTTATTTAAGCGGGTTTAATTTAGGCTTTGCTATATATTTATCAATAAACATTTTTCAGTTCTCCTCCGCTTCTTATCAGTTTGTTGGCGCTATCTTTGTTTTTTTTTCTGTTACATTGATACGAATGTGTATTTATAAACACAGCTTGTCCGTATGAACAACTGCATTAATCCTAGTGCGCACCGTCGCGTCGAGGTAACTGTTGCATTGCTATTTTGTGAATTAGATCGCGTATATATTAACATCTAATTCAAGAAAAGAATGTGACTCGGTTCTAACATGTTTCTACATACAAATCGACTGTTGCAACAATGTTAACGTGCGCGCTATCGGTCGCCGGTGACCCCCACCCTATTTTCACTAATAATTAATATTAGCAGCAAAATCGGTGTTACATTTGCGTGGTCAGCGATGTAAATGGAATTCGTCGACGGTCACCGGTGACCGTCACACTAACTTCGCTGACGGCGGTCACGAATAGTAGAATCGAAGTTCAAAAAGTTTTTGCGGTCTCAACGATGCAATTGGAATTTTTCGACGATCATCGGTGACCGGCACTTAACACTTTACCTACCGGAAGCCTATTAATAGGATTTTCAATAATTCTGCTTCTTTACCAAAAGAAAGCATAGAAATTTTCTTTTACAGTTGCAATCTTAAATGAAACTATTCGATGACGTTATTGAGGGTGACTTGTTAGTTCACAATGAAAATTGCTGTTGCTATCGAAGGGTTGCTATTAAAAAGTGTTTAGCCAAGTACCATAGATTTTTCAAAATTATGCAATGTGATATGTAACGACCGGTCGGTAACGTGTGGCTATTTTGAGTGAGAACTAGGGAATATAATGCGATAAAAATATATCGCGTTACAATTAAAACCGAGACGGCGCACTAGGATTATATGTTCCGCCATTGCATTTCTATTATAACAATAGATTCTATGCGCATCGATCGATTTCAGTTGCAGCAACAGCCATGAGCGGAAACGAGAACTACAAGGGGGCGAAATCCATTTATGATTTCACCGCAACATCCATCAAAGGAGTGGAGGTTCCTTTATCCAAGTAAGAAAGCAACTAATTTTCGTTGAAAATAATCAGTGATTAATGAAAGGTGTATTAATAATAATGTATTCGCAGCTACAAAGATCACGTATGCCTGATCGTAAATGTGGCGTCGAAATGTGGCTTAACAGCGACGAACTACAAAGAGTTAAACGAGTTGTACGACGAGTACGCCGAATCGAAAGGTAAAGCGAAGAGAAATGTGAATCCATTTGAACAGGAATTTTAAAAAAAACACACAAATCATTGAATCGACCTGTTCGCAGGTTTACGAATTCTGGCCTTCCCTTGCAATCAGTTTAATGGACAAGAGCCAGGAGGCAGCGAAGAAATATGTAGCTTTGCCAACCGAGAGAAGGTATTTCAATATTTTCGATAACGCACCTCGCTATTTTCGTGCACGCAGTCTAATCATTCTGGCCGCTGGACTCGTAACGCTATCAGATCGATTTGTACTTTCCAAACATTTTACAAGAAAAATTGTAACAACCCCTACGTGTGGGAAGTTTAAATTGTAATCGCTTGAAATGAGAACGTACGAGTTATCGGCTACTCTTTCTAGGTGAAGTTTGACCTATTCGAAAAGATCAACGTGAACGGCGATGACGCACATCCGCTATGGAAATATCTGAAGAAGGAGCAGGGAGGAACCTTGGGCAACTTTATCAAGTGGAACTTCACCAAGTTCATCGTGGACAAGGAAGGCAAAGTGACGGAAAGACACGGGCCCAACGTGGACCCGAGCAAATTGAAAAGCAATCTCGAGAAATACTTCTAATTCCGCATAACTCTCTACATGCTATCTTCTAAGTTTGCGTCAACTTCACACGTACCGATCAACGAACACGCGTAACGAACATATAAATTATTTACTCTCATCTCACATCTGCACACTGCAGACTTTAGATGTGTATTTTGAATTTTGTTTAATCTTTCTTCCTACTTTTGTTATGTAGCACAGGTGTATATCATGCTAACAGACCAAGTTATTGTAGACCACTTATTGTACGAATATTATAACAGACTGTTAGACGTCTTGCAACGTGTACATGTGAATAAAAGTTGCAGCACCTGCAATTTGTGAAATCATTGCATTAAATCGTTTACTGTCAGACTGAGCTTTTCAAAGACTAGTTTTCTTCGTTTGCGGAGACAATTTAGGTATTCTTTTATAGTCACCTCGCCCCGATGAAATCGGTGACGCGCCTCGCCTCGCTCAGAGGAGATTCACGCTACTTTTGGACGGGGTTACGTACCAACGACTGGAGTACCTCGGTCTCGAGGACGTTGAAGGGATCGTCGGACAATTAAATTGAGCCGCCCGAAAGGCACTAATGACGCTGGAAATAGACCCGGTCACGAACAAAACGTAAGCGGAGATGACATAGCACCAAAGTATGTACACGCGGCACTCGACGCGCTGACCATAATCGAGAACAATGAACGGCGTGTCGAGGAAAGTTATCAGCGCTGTCAACATATCCCGTTCCTTTTCCTTGACGGATGATGGTCGACGCAATATCCGGTATGTAGGTGAATCACCCCTTCCGCAGACGAATTCCTCCGGTGGCCGTCGCGTCGCCTCACCACTCGCCACACATCTGGTCACCTGTTGGCTCTCGAAACAATTTAAACGAGGATGCGACAGTAATCTATAGCGATTCGTCATCCGCCTGGGCAGACAATTCTTTTTAGCAAAAGCTTAATAGCATCCTTCCCTTTGAATTTTTTGGTCAACCCTTAGCGAGGCGGAGAAGCCAGTGGAACTTTAATTACGCCATTAATGGCCGTTTAACTTATTTATAAATGTGGTAAATTACCACTGGTAATTGAGTCCGCGGGTTTTATGCAACAATTAATAACAACATTTAATAATTTCTTTATAGAGAATATAAAAGACTTTGGAGCATAAAAAAGTATACAGTGCCATTTAAAAAATCAAAGTATATATAAGGATATAATAAATAAAATCGTTATAATAAAGTCATGTACACCACGTCATTAAATTTTAATCATGTCTCGCTTGATATCACATCTGATACGACATCTGTAGAAATCATTTCTTTGTACAGCGCATAATTTGGAGATGTTTAGAGAGTTTTATTAATTCGAGGTGACCAGGTAGTAAATGTACAATAAATTGTGAAAAGCATTGCTGTAAGAGATTATACATTTACTACCGCAGAAGATGCATCTACATAATTCTCTATTCTTCTATAGTAGTACTGTACAGTCTACTTTACTCTAAATGTCTTCAATTTCAATATGAATTGGGAGCAATGAGAAGATCAGCGAGTCCAGACCGAGTGCATTTAAAAAACTGTTAAGCTGATTAGTCTCGAGCATCAGCATCCTGTTAAAATCGTCCTCTTTCCGATCCTTAAGAGTTGCCAGCCGCAAAGCGTAGCACGGAAAGATAATGAATTCGAGATGAAGGTACAAACGACGGAGGGTCGCGAATATTAATTTGCACATCTTATAATGTATTCGAGGATCTTCTCCGGAGCGGGCGGGTCAACGATTGACCTTTCCCCCGAGGGTTGCAACCATCTTCGTCCCAGTTGGATCGGCTCGGGAAAGTTTCCCTGGCTCGGCGAAGTTTTCCGGGACTTTGGCCCGATTGGAAAAATATCGGAGCGTGACCCAGTAGAGAGCTCGGAGGCGGTTCTCCGTTGGTCTGAGACGAGTTCCATCCACGGTTCTCCAGCAGAAAAATGGGTCGATGTGTCCCGGGCTACGCTCGAGCTACGCGATGATATAATTACAGGGCATATGCGCCGAGTCCCGTGTACTGAGAGCGGGTCAAGGATGAACGTCGAACACTCGACACGTTTCTTTCTTCGTTCGTATAGTATAGTCCTGTTTGAAATTCATATTTCGAAGAAAGTAGGCGACTTCGCTCGTAACCCGAGCAACGGGATGCAAGTGGGAGAGGATGCAGAGAGGCTGGAGGGGCGAAGACCAACGATTCGCCGTGCGGCGTGTCCTTCCTGAATTTCAATCCTGAGCCGCTTTACGTCACCGTCAAACTGGGTCGCGTCCTCTATTGCAGGAGTACCCCCACCTCTGTGTGTCTATGTGTCTCGGAATCCAATGCTCCGAATGCGATACATGTGCACGCGGCAAGATGCAATTCGAAAAGTAGTACCGAATATAGAGTACTGAAGTCGGATTCGAGGATAATCGCGTTATCCCCCGCATCCTTGCTCGATATACGGGGCTCCCAGCTCTGCAATCTTGTTTAGAACCGACACACATCGCCTTGGATCGATTCCAAATCGACTGCGCTTCATGGCGGCCCTTAACTTAGGGGATGGGTAGGCAGCGGTTCTATTTGCAAACGAAATTGATTTGGCTCTTCTTCCATTAAGAACTTATTAAAGTTAAGAGCGCAAAGTAGACGAACGACTTCACGGAACTCGATAAAATGAATATCAAGGGTAGTTGGAAGTTCGCGGTAATTACCACAATTGGCGAAATGAAGATCTAGATGGCGTGTACGAAACAAATTTAGGTTTTAATACTCTGGTCCCAGCGCTCGCAATAAAATAGGAGGGGAGCTGATTTTTCGCTATAAAAGTCGAAAATGATAATAAATCGATAGAGAATAATATTCGAGTAGCTTAGACAATTTTTTCAATCAATCACAATTTGCATGTATTGCAAATAAAATGGATACTCGCTAACAAAAGCGTAGGATTTAGTGTGCTAGTTGGTTGGGTCCGAAGAAAGTTACTTTTATCGAGCCAAGAAAGGGTTGGGGGAGTAAGAGTCAATCTCGCTGACTAAGGGTTAAGCTTGCCTTCCACGAAAGTGAAACTTCAGGCCAAACAATCTCGTTCTACAGTTTCGAATTACGCTCGTACGAGAAATCCGTACTCGTTCTCCATGCCACGGTTACTAGCACACCGGCGCTGTATATAAATATATAATATGTGTATACACATAATATATATATATATATATATATACTATACACGGTGCGTGGTTATACAAAACGAAGCTGAGAGATACTAACGCTATAATTAGTCGTCCTTGCTTGCCGACTGATCCGAGGCTCGCCTCCATTCATAGATCCAACGCGCCGACGCGACGCTCTTTCTTCCACATGATCGTTTACAACGGAGACGATCCAAATCAAATATTCAACCTGCATATTTTTTACATTAATTTGAAGCCCCCTAAAGCTACACAGAGATGGATCCAAATAAAATTTATTTTTAATCTCCTAGTAGCAAGAGAGATGATCCAAATCAAATATTCTACCTTGTATATTTTTTACATTAATTTTTAACTTTTTTGTAGCAAAGGAGATGGATCCAAATAAAGTTTATTTTTAATCTCCTAATAGCAAAAGAGATGATCCAAATCAAATATCCAACCTTGTACTATTTTTTACATTAATTTTTAACCTCGCTGTAGCGATGGGGATACTTTCATCGGTGACTGTAACTTGAAGTTTCGATTGTAACTGGAATACTCAAGAAGATGGCTCCAAGCAATTCTCTTTTATTTCGATCTTTACAATGCAACAATGACGAGCTGCGGTGAAACGAATAGACTGCGGATCTTGGAAATGCAAGGAAGGTATTAACATTTTTCATTTATTTTTACCAGAGAGAATTTTGAAATTGTCGTGGCGTGCGACAACTGGAAAATTGGAAAATCATAGGAAGAACCCGTATGGCTACATTATCTCGTCTCCCGCCTTGGTTATGTTCTAAAATAAAGGATGACGAATACCTACACTACCTGTATACGGGCAGATAACGAAAGTTTCACAGACGATAAGAGGACACCGTGGTACACACCTGTCCAGACCATTCTAATATACGCTCGCGCAGAATGCATAACTTCTCTGAAGTCACTTGATGATGCTTTCAACGTTACTCTATCGGCTCGGCAATGGTAACTAAAGATTACAGGAACCGGGACTGAAAGCTCCCTGAAAAAAGATACGATCCTAAAATATACTCGATCTTTGGTCGACCGGGTGGATCGATAACTTTCAATAACCAAGCAGCAGACTGCGGATTTTTACAGAAAATATAAACTTTTTCAGTCTGTTGAGACAAGCAGCAGCTGTATAAAAATGTACCAACTATCCGAACTATCCGAACTATCCGAACTATCCGAACATTTGATGAATGAATCCTGTATCATCCGAATGCATTATATTTTTGAAGTGAAAACTTCTTTAGGCGCACCGCGTACATAATTGATGGGCAGTGGATGAGTCTGATACGTCACGCTCCGAGTTGAAACGCTACTCGGGTGAACTCGGGGGATCTGAACGAGAAACAGACAGGCGTGCAATCGCCGTAGAAGTTTTCACTTCGATCGTGCTGCTCAGACACAAGACTCTAGCAACAACAAGGCACAATCTAATGGTGCACCGAGTGGTTGGAGTAGTTCGACTGCGGGAACCTAGCCTCGGCTGGATATCGTGCCTTCGGCGGAAGGTTTCCAACCGCACCGCACCGGCGTGGCGTGTAGATGCAATTACGCAATATATAGCGAAAATACACACCGATGTAAAATGTCAGTGGAACGGCCGGAGAGCCGTTCGTCTCTCGAAGGATGCTTCGTTCGTCTCAAAGGCTCCCGGTGCTGATGGGAGCACCTCCCGTGAGACGGAGGTTCCCCGACGATGCCAACCGTTAACCGCATTATCGACATTATATCGACCACCGTCGTCGTTCGACCGAGCCGTGGATGCTTTTATCGTCACGCAGGCCTGCACTGCCTGCAAGCCTCCCCTGCACTCGTGAAATTTCCGAACGCTTTTCAAAGATTCGACTTTTCGGGCGCACTCGACGTTCGGGCCCACTGTGTGTCGCTATAGGGGAATCCGATGGTAGAGAGGGAAGCGCCGAAGACTTTTTCTGGCAACTCTGTTACAGGTTCGCGGGTAAATCGTCGGTCGTCGCCCGTGCAGACAAATTACGTGATCCACCGCCGGGAACAGATTCGAATTTCCGATACACGTCTCCTGAACAGGTAGAGACACGACACGATTTTGATCGGTGATAGTGCTGGCTGACAGTGAGTCAATCCACGGCAACCTCGTATCCGGATGAACGGCGCATGTAGGCAGACGATAGTCGCTAGAGCACGGTCACGCCGATTCGTACAATTCGCTCGTTTAATTCGCTTTAATCGCGACGTCACGTCCCCTTCCTTCCTCTTCGGCTACACGTCCGGATGCGAGTTTAACTCGCCAGCTGGCAACGGGGGCAGGAGGGACCACATTACCGTTCGACAGAGAGAGAGAGAGAGAGACTTTTTCGTACCGAGCTCTTAAGACACGGATAGCCGATGAACACACCGGGCCGCCTATCAATGCTGTTCAACCCCCGCCGATCGGAATTAATACAGCGAAAGTGACCTCCGGGATGAATTCGCTTTTCAGACAGCCAATATCCTTTCTCGCCTACGCAGACCCTAGATTCCGACCAATATGCCTGGGGAATTTTCCTGTGACGATCCTGTCTCATACAGGACAGATTCGTGTCGCTTTTCGTGAAACGCTACAGATTGCAGCGGAAAGAGAGACGAGGATGATCAATTACTACAGCTTCTATTGTTTCGTTTCAAAGTCCCTGGGCTACTGGATCTTCTGCTCTGCTGGTTCATGGAGAGTAGCTTTTCTTTTTTAAATGTACAACCGAGTAAACTTTTCAATCAGCAATATATTATAAAAATGTACGGAACGTCACCAAACATAGTTTTACCGGACAATGGACCTGCTCAGGTATCAGCATCAGTTTTCAATCAAGAATATATAAAAATGTATAGAACTTCGCCCGGTGCAATTTTACTGAAAACGGGCTTGCTCGGTCTTACACCAAGATATATTCTGAAGAATATACATATATACCAAGACCAAGGTCTTCGATTACAACTTGGTTACGCTTCGCTGTTCGAAGCTCGATTCGCTACAGGTCGTTTCAGAGATGCAGCGAGAGCGGTCCGCAAAGATCAGAGACTAGATTTTGCCGAAGCGAATGTTCGCGGCCGGCAATCCGGGAACGTGACGGAACAATACTTTCACGATGATTCGTTCCGAAGTGTAAATTATGGTTCAAGCAAAAGGTCAACGAGACTCGATTCACCGGATCAACTCCCTTTGAACCGCCTCATCGGCTGCATACGCGAGCGAATCTGAAGCGCGTGGCTCGACCTTTCCCGAGAATCTACGTACGTACGTACGTATGCGTGCGACGAGAAATCAACAGATTTACAGGGGCTCGGATTTCACGGAAGTCTGGAAAGCCGCGTATGCTCGAAAGAAAGCTGGAGCGGAAGAACTGTTCCGGGGCTCGCGCGTGCCGCGCGCGATATGAAAAATTAAAGGGATATACAAAGGGAACGTCCAAAGCCCGGCGCGTGGTTGATAAAATAAACAGCGCAGTCAAGTTCAACAGCGGAAAATACTTTCCCTTCGGCGGAGATGAAGACGCGAGAACCAGCTACCATATATTGCATCGTGAACAAGTCTCCACCCGATTCAAATTCACCGACGACATATTGCGTCCGCCTCGCTTCCGAGACGGAGCAGTCCGTGCACCTGATATCCGATATCATCGGGATAAACACGAGCCGTGATCTTGTACAACACGCGACGCGCTCTGCAAACGGAATTCAAAATATATTGATCGAATTCACTAGTTTGTTCTAGCACGATACGCTAATTCAGCGATTTTTAGCGTGCAGCCAGGAATAGGCAGAGTTTTATCATTTTCAATCTGCTTTTGCGTTTAATCCAGAGATCCCTATTTCACGTGTGATCAAATACACACGTATTTAACATGTCATTTTAAAAACACGGATACACGTGTACTATTTTACCTATATTTAAATACACGTGTGTTAACGTATCCGCATTTTAATTCCTATTAATTTTTAGGATGCAGTTACTAATTTTCGAAAGCAAACTATGGGTATATATTGTAAAATAGATACAAAACTTAATTTGAAAACTGATATGTTTTAATGTTCTGTTTTAATCGACTGTTACCAGAAAATGTAAATATGTTAGTCTTTTTGTATCCAAACAGACTATTTATTGAATAATACGAATAATGTATTAATACAAATGATGTTTAAATTTATTGTTGTACCAACAACCGCGGAATTTGTGAAACCATATAATAGATAATAGATAATATCAGTGTTTTAAAAATTATACAAATCAAAATGAAGATGCATTAATGCATGTGTATTTAAATACATGTACTAAAGTACATGTATAGAGAGTTGCCGCAAAGATCGGCTTACTTTGTCCCCGAAGATGAGGGCTAGATTCAATTAAATTTACCGGGGGAAGTTAAGACACGTTAATGAAATAATCGTAGGAGACAAGAAACCGGAATGCTCAACCTCGTTGAATTCCATTCTGCCTCGCCACTTTTTTTTTCTCATACAGCTCCTTTCCCAGCCCACATCCGGATATCGTTATACATATACGTATCGTTGAGGAGAGGAGAGTGAAGATTCTGCCTCCAGCTCGCACACCGCGCCGCGCCGCATCGAACTACGATCCTTCACGGGCCTACAACACAACTATGGCACTCTCTCTCTCTCTCTCTCTCTCTCTCTCTCTCTCTCTCTCTTGGCCTCATCCTCCCCCGCGCTTGCCCCTCTATGGGTCGGATAAAGATGACTTCGGTCTCCTTTTTCGATAAAAGCTCACCCCTTGCCACCGACTTCCGGTACACTCATCACTAGAAACATCCATTAGCGGAGCGGGTCGCCGCTCGTGTTCGACGGGAAACACGAATTTAAATTCGTTCGACTGCTCAACACGGCCGACGCCGTGAAAAAATGGAGCACGTTTCAAATTTTTATGATGCAGAGTTCAAACTCTGTCAGCGATGTATTTTATTCCACGACTCTCTTTCGTTAAATCTGCTTTCGTGACTTTCAATAATTAGTTAATATAGTGTAACAATTTCTTCCGGAATGATTGGTGAAAAGAAGAAAATTAGTGAGCGTCTTTTATTTACAGCTCAGTTTCCGGTAGGTAAAGTGTTAACATTTTGTCTGCATTTTATACGTCGTTGGATAAAATCTGCGCCTGCAACGATGTATTTAATAATATGAATAAAATTAACGAAGTGTGTGTGTGTGCATAAAAGAACGGATTAAACTCACCAGAAATTCTCAGAAGGTATACAGTTAGGAGCATGACTGATCACACACACTTTAAATCAGAATAACTTTTTTATAGATGGATCAAACGGCTTCAATTTCTCTGTAAGGCTAGAAGAATTAGTTTATAGTAAATGACGTCTGTTGACATGATATGTTGAAAAAATGCATTTGGTCGGAATTGTAAGAAACAATTTATTTGTACACCTAATAAAAGGGATATACAAAAAATTTGGATTGCGTTAAAAAGTAAAGTGCAATTGCGTCTGGTGGATGCATAGGTTCATTCACATAAAAAATAAGGTCATAAATAATTAGGAAGCTATCATTTTTTTTCTATTTTTACTTAAAAAAGAGCAGTAAACTTGTCCTCGTTCCCAAAATCAGCCTGATATCCAATTTTTACATGCTCATACTTAGGAAAGTTAGGTCCTCGTGTTTTTGAACGCGCTGTACTTTCTCCCAGCAGACGCCGCGCCGGCAATATGACGCGAAACACGACATCGAAAAGGTCGAATAAAAATATATCGCGGTGCTGATTTTTTCGAGATACCGCGTAGGCGTATTATCGATAAATATTATTTCCGGCGCGATAAATCGCGTAATGGATAGGTTTATCTTATCGTCGGAACCGAATTAAAGGCGCCACTAGTTTCACATGTCTCGGTAGGACTCGTGTGCGATCCATATGCTTTTTTCCAAATCCACCGTTCCTTTGATAATTTTGCTGGCTATTAATCGACATATTAATCGACAAGTTTGAAAACGGCATGGATCGCTGTTAAAAGGGCTCATTGTCCTCGAAAACAGGTTACAACTGGACTGACGCTAGAGGGGAAATAAAACAGAGGGGACTCGCGAGCGACAGACACGGAAAGAACGGGACTCGAGCTTGTGCGAACGATGGCCGGATGTCCGCGGATCATTTGACCGGAAACTGAAAGTTCGCGCATCGGCGTAATCCAGTCGGCTGGCCGCACGTTAATCATGCTGCAATCGGCCGCATCCTACGTACCGAACGTGAATGCACCACCGATAATGCTATGGTCGCTTAAAATGCACCTAAAATATCTGGGGAGGACGTCCACGTTCGCTAAAATCAATTTTTTCAACGACAGAATGAAATCGCAGAGAGAGAGAGAGAGAAAGAATTCTATTATCCCAATAAAATTAGTTTTATACATAATATACATGTATATATGTGTATATATATACTAGTTTTCACCCGCCACGCGTTGCTGTGGCACAGTATTTTTTAAAAGCATGTACGTGCTAAACATGTTTGTGATAATCTTTTTCGTTCAATTCCATTTACGCTTTACGCGTTGCTCTCTCTCTCTCTCTCTTTCTCTCTCTCAAATTGAACATAGGTGCTACCAGTCAAAAGTTATAAGCAGAAACGTGCCCAAAAGAGAGCGAAAAAATATTTTGTCGTTTAATGGTGTTAATCTGTATTATTTGGGAAATTTATTATAAATAAAAAAGATTATGACTGAACCAAGTGCTTTGACACTTAAATTTGAAATATATATATATATATATATATATATATATATGTATATACATGTTTGCATCTTCAGAAGTCGGATGTGCAATCTTAAGGTCGTCGAAATGTCGACATTCATCCTGAAAGGGTTAAACTTGCTGCTAGAAGATTAGAATTTAAATGGACGCTTTTTACTCCGGATCAAAATGGACTCTCTCCATCTGAAGATTAATAGTTTCTTTTGAAACACTTTTAGTGCCACGACGATGCCCATAAAACTCACGCAAAATTAATAATACAAGAATAGGAAAGACAAAGTTTATCGTGACAATAATTTTCGTAACATTTCCACCGTAGATTTTAACCTTCTCTCTGTGTATGAGATGCAAATGCACCCCAAGCTGACAAAAATGGAAATAAAAAGGCTTCCAAAAATTTTCTAGGAACGCTATCTGTAATATATTTGAAATTTTTTAAGTAGTGTATACTTATCTTTTGAAAATCAATCAAACTTCACAAATACTCGCGCAGACAACATTTTCTTTCATTTTGCTCCAAAAATGTATGAATGTGGGTTCAATTGCCCCCCTGTATTTTAATCAAATTTGTTTTATTTAATAGATTGTAGTAAAAATTGATTTTCAAGTTTAGTAAAAACAATTGTGCCGGTCCCGTATGTATAATAATGTATATATGGCTGACGTATCACCGAAGGGGTTATCTTAAGATTTGATCTTTGAAATCTTTTAAATAGTCTTTTTACGTTTCTGTAATATTAGCGAGATCGGGCGAGTTCTCAATGGAGAAAGAAGCTCTCTCTTTTTTTACGAAAATCGTATGGACTCCACTGTGCGTCAGTGCTCGTGTTTCTCAGAATACGACGCGAGCGCGTGTACTCTCGTTTTATTTCTTACGAGGAAACCTCGTGCGAGATAAGAAGAGAAAACCGGGATGAAGCAAGAGAGAAAGAAGTCTCCGGAATCAATGAAATAAAACCGAGGGACGAGCCGCGAGCTCGCGTCTGTACACTGTACACCTCTCCCGGCTTCCGCTTCCGTGTGTCTAATATAACCGATCTCGGCTGCGGCTCACATCAAGTATTAATATTTGATCGTTTCCCAGGAAGTTTATTCTATTTTCAGCCGGGCATTTCCTAATTTCACCGCGCTCTTCTGGCTAGACGAACGCTCCGTTGCTCGGTTATTACTCCATTGTCGACGGTGGCACGTATCGGAAAGACGGAAAGTGGGAAAGCAGTCAAACCTTTGAAAAAGAATTGGAATTCATCAGGCACCATAATCCCCCGGCTCTTTATTAGAATCTTGAAAATAGTGAATCGGACGGAACTCCGGAAAAAAGAGTTTAAATTTATCGGACGGCGTAATCTCTGCTTTTTATAGAATGTTGAAAACAGAAAATTCGTTGGAACGCTTGAGAAAAAGTCCGAATTTATTGAGCAATGAAACCGTAAAAGGTGTATTAGCATGCAGTTGCGTCCAGTTTCAGTTTTCTTAATTAAATTAGAGTTGCGGACATTGAGCAGGACGATTTGGTAATCGACCTGTTCAAATAGCTTAAAAAGTTGCTCGATGTTGCTCATTTATTAGCTCTCAGTTGCTCAATTAATAGCTTAAGGAGTTACGCCGCCCTGAGGCGGCCGAAATGACATCAAAGTTTACGAATTTTTTTCTACGAAACTATCAATGTTACAATTATTTTATTATTACATATGGTCATATAAGATCATACATCAAAGGATATATCGTGTAAATTTCATAAAAAAATATTTAAAAATAGCCGAGTTATCCTTCGTTCTGCAGTACTCCTCCGTCAGGACGCGCGCAAACGGTGTAACGGATTATGATGCCCAGGATTATCAGAAACTAAAAACTCATGATTTTCTTGTTCATTGATAAATTGTCTATCGTGTGGAATAGGGATTTTCAGAAAAAACCATTTTTGTACAAATGAGAGATACAAATGAATGTGTGGATATGTGTGGTGAGAATGAGTGAGAGGCAAAAATGTATAAAGTGAATTTGGTGGTGTAAAATAAGGAAATGAGTGTGTACGAAGGACCGTTTGTTTGAACATTTGTCAGTCGTTGATTGAACATCGTTTGTGTTACATGTATAAATATCGATAATTTCTATCCACTGCTTGAACACTATTATGATTTTGAATTCGAAGTTTCCCTGTAAAGTGTAAAGCGTTGAGATAATGAGGTCGGGCGGATAAGGCAGAGCCGCGTTCAGGAAACGAGGTCTCGGAGTGCGAATCCTCGGATAGAATTCGACGGAAACGACTGGAGGAATTAGTGGTCTGGCTGACCGTAGATTTTCGTGGAACGGGGTATAGTCCGCTCGGTTAGATCCGTTTCCTGATTACCCGCGGGCCGCGGGGCCGGTCTCAGGGCGATTCGCGAGCGGAGAGAACGGGGGTGGAGAGAGGACAGCGCGTTCCGTCGGTGTCGTTTTACAAAACGATACGCACACCTACTTTTACTGGAATACGTCATAACGCGGTTGCCGAGCTACGTGCCGCCGCGCCGCCGCGTAGCGATTTATCAGCCGGTATAAATAAACGGACGGAGCGGTTCGAGCCAATTCATGAATGACTACTGCCCCTGCCGCGCTCTATTCTACGCGCAGATCCTCCCGTTTTCCTCTAACCGCTAACAGCATGATAATCTGAGCTGATCACACTCCGTAGTCCACCCTGTATGTATATAGATAACCCTTCGAAGCTTAAAACTTCAAAATATTAACCATTTCAAATTTCGGATCTTTTTCAAATTTAACACTAACCGTACCGCGACCGGTCAATCCATCGCTTTCACATTGTTTATTTTTTAATTATTGAAATTTTAAAGGTGCTTCCATTAGAAATTATTCAATAAATTTCTTTATTTGAGCACGTATTATCATAAAAATTGTGAGGAATCTAAATAAATCAAGTCTTGTAATTCTTATAAAACAATATGCATCCGATACATTTTGTACCCGGTACGGTTAGTATTAAATCATATAGTCGATGATACCTATGAACGAATCTCAAAGGATTTTTCGATATCTTAAAAATTGTTAAGTATTTTTTACATACGTGTAAAAAAACTTGTCATCCTTTTCCATTGAATCATGAGACTAGAACTATCAAACCGATGAAAATTAGTTTTTGGGATCTTATAGTGAAAACATAAGAGAACGAAAGTGTTGTCTTCGCCATTTATTTTGCATTTGTTTTAAACAAATGCTGTGTTTTCGTAGCGGGTCACTTTTTAAAAAATTGAAAAAAATTAGGATAAAGATATAGAGATTTAATCTCTTTTTAAAAAGATGGACATTTGAAAATTGACGAAATTAAAATTATTTGAAATGGAGGCTGCACCGCGATGTACAGATGACATTTGCACTAAAATTCATTAGAAAATGATTCTTATCCACTGACGTTTCTCGTAATAAATATATACCTATTTTTTGTAATCATTTTTTAATTAATTGTTTAAATTTTGTAGACTTAAAATAAAATTTAAAATTGTTCACTTGTTACTTATTTAGTAGTTTTTCAGATACTTTAAATCATCGATATGTTTGGTTTCAATCAATTTCTCTATATTTCTTAACATTTATTCTTCATATTATGAATATTTCATGAAATACAATACAATAAATTCAAAGACATCGGTGATTTAAATTCACTAATTCAAAATCGAAATCAACTGATTCAATGATTAAATCAAATAGATAATAAGATTAAATAAAATGATATCGACAAATCCTTTGAGATTCGTTCATAGCTCACTACAGGCTAGAACATATCTAAATTTGTACAAAATCCGAAATTTTGCTCGAAAAAGTGTCCGTTTTCGCGTGGAATGACCCAAATAATTATATTTACGAAAATTACCTAAAATTGCCAATTTTTTGGTTTGTATATCACTAGACTGCGGATCGTGCGGATTGTGCATTTATCGTTGTGCTTTTATAAAAATTTTCAAAAAAGGCTAAAATATAAAATTCGATAGAATTTTGTACAATTTTGATCTACAAACGCTGTTCCCATTAAAAATAGAATTTTATTTCATTCCACTTTCTTAAAATTTGTCTACAAAAATTCGAAAATGAATAAACATCCGCAGTCTACATGTAAAATAATTTGTTGTTATTTAAATACTGTGTTAATTGTCACGCACATTCGTTGTAAAGTGCACCACAATTTATATATTTATTATTGTACTTTTTTTTTAGAAATATATTTTGAGTTGTATCGCTTTTCTTATGAAGGAACAAATATTTACGGAGTACACATTTATTTCTTTTTCCAATAATTTGAATGATTTGGAAGTAACACAGCTAGATTCTGAAATTCCTTAAACGTTTTTAGTTTCCACTACTCCGTATTCCACCTACTCGTTTTCGTCATAAACGCATAAAGGTCGCAGAAGAGAATAAAACTTTGCATGAATTGCAAGCGATAGAAAAGTCAGATACACGTTCCATTCTTCCTTTAAATTTTCTAGTGTTTTAAATTCTACCTACTCACTTTTGGCATAAACGCATAAAGTTCGCGTTCTATTTTTGGAGCTCGACAAACAAAATGTTTTCGGCCATTCAAAATGTAGAGTTATACATGTTTTATCTCTCTGTAATAAATACCACAATGTCATTTTTACGAAATAATCTGGGATAATCAATTTGTAATGCTGACGAGGTGTTGAACTAACGCAACAAGCCTGGCGAAAATGATATGATTTATAAGGAAGATATCGTTCATGTGAAAAGGCTGATGCTAGCAAAATTAGCGTAGCGACGTTAGCGAAATTCGATTGGCCGAGCCGTACCACACGATTACTTGAATGATGGTCAAGCAACTTTTTCCTGAGTGTTCGAACAGTTCCGGTTGGAATATGAAAACATGATAAGGCTAACCGAATATGTACGTCCGTTCCATATCGTTCGCAAATCACCGTGTCATTAACAGTATCGTCGTAGCCAGTAAAATCTTTATATTATTGCATTGCGCATCCTGCATCGTGCGCGTAAGCATATATGTATACGCGGCAATAAACAATAAAATATATTCCGAGTTCCCACGTGAGGATATGGCAGTTGGGGTAGTATGGAAACTAGTTTCCGTGACCTATGTAGGTCTGGACCTATGTAGGAAAGCGAGATCCATAAGCTGCGATAGTAAAGACAATAATAAAATAGCAAATCTATCGAGACAATTGTTTATTAGATTTTATGTTCGTTAATCCCTCTATTCAAAAATAGGTTTTGAAAATATCTCGAGGTCAAATAATTTTTTGCCATGGTACCCTAATAATTTTTTACGTAGAATGAACAGAAGAATCGAATAATGCAACAATTGTTAATTGCACATGCACAGTTGCACCTAAAAAAAATCTAAGGGCCTACGAATGTAGCTCTCTTCGAACCATTTATCTTTCTCTTTTGATATTTTTTCGTAAGTGCATTAATAACGGAGCTATGGCCTGAAACACGCTGTAATTTCTAATGTTTTGTAACAGTAAATAACGTAATGTGATATATCGTTGAATTCGTCTTGGAAAATGCTATCGTGGTATGACAAAAAAAATATGTATATGGCTCCATTGAAAAAACTTATTTTGTTTTTGAAATCCCCCCTCCCCACCGTCATAGTCCCGAAAAAAATGACACCATATGATTGTTCCCTGCATACCGAACAATTTTTGTAAATAAATTTTTTGTAACTTCAGTGCGTCACGAGATATTTCCGTTCAAAGATAAACGAAACTGTATATATACATTTAACCCCACTCAAACTTTCAAATTTTCAACCAATATAAAAAGATTGTTTAACCTCTTGTAGATCAGTGGTGAATATGAGAGATACAGGTAGTGCAAAAAATTGACGAGATAAAAATGGCATTAAATTACTGTTGAAAGATAGAAAGTAGTCCATTAAGCTTTGCTTAAACTGTTTGATCGGTAATGTTTAATAGAGAGCAAATTGTTTTTGTCTCTCAGGAAGTAGCCCTAAAAAGATTAACCTGTTGGATGGTAAATGTACACTACCATTCAAAAGTATATATCGCCGAGCATCTACCCGTTAGTAGATGGAGAAAATTCGAATAGATATAGTTCCCTTTAACGGTTTCTTATATTATGCTATCATCGAACAGTATAAACAACGTTTTGGATATTTATTTTGTTTATCTATTTTGTTCGTCACCATGACGATGCATTGGAAAAACTAGCATCGAGCATCGAGCATCGAGCATCGAGCATCGAGAGAGAAATCGTGCAATCGTAATAATTGATCCGTGGATTATTTGTAAAAATGAGAAATGCCTCGCGGAGGACATTGTCGACGGGGCTTTTGGAGCGGCCTGTACGCGAGTGAACGCGTGAAACAGAACACTTCCGGCCGACGAAATACGTTTCGCATACGGCGTCAGCTGCACACGAGCCGACACGTCCCGGTTTTCGGTCGCACGATAGCTAGGTAATGTCAATATCAATGAGAGACGCGCAGCCGTTTTTAGGTTAGGTGTGCGCACGTGCGAGGGCCGCGACAGCAGCACACAGCACGCGTTTATTATTCGTGTTCACGCACACGCCGACGCAACGTCGGTTTCGCGAAACGCACGCGGCCTCCACGCTTTGAAACCGAAAGAGGCAGGTGTGCCCTGTTCACGGGATCATCGCGAAACACGGGAGGAGGAAACAAAACACGAACCGGAAGTCGAGGAAACAACGGGTTGCAACGGGTTGCAACGGATGGTTGAGTGGCGGGTTACGCACCTGATCCCGAAGCTCTCCTTCCAGAACTCGGCCGCGTCCGCCTTGGTGATGCGAAACTTGTGCCCGGCGAATACACCGTTCGGGAAGATCGCCTTCAGCTCGGACAGCATGTGACTGAAGACCAAGCTCAGCTTGGTCAGGTTGCGTCGATAGTGCGACGTTTCGTCGAACATCTTCTCCTTGCCCTCCTTGAACAGCTTGATCGCCTGTTTACACTTTCGCATCAGGTTGTTGATGAACACGCAAAAGTGATCGTTGCTGTGCAACATCTGCATCCTGTCCTCGTACTTGCTATAAATCAGCCGTAGCCGCTGATACGTGTCGGGCAGGATGTCTAGGATGAACGGGGGGGAGTTTTTCAGGTTCATACGCTGGTGTTGACACAGTTTCACCACCTTGTCCATCAGCTTCCAGGTCTTATCCAGCATTCGCTTGTCGGTCGAGAGTTTCGACACTGTCATCGGGTCAGCGAAACGACCGTGAAGCTTCTGGAATATCGAGCCTATGTGCACCGCTCTGGTACGACTGCTGTGTCCTCCTGACGACATCTTGACGTGCGCGTGCATATCCCTCCGACACACCGGGACTCCCCTGGCGGTGCGGTGGTGTGGTGCTCACCTTCGGACGCGAGAGAGTCCCCGGTCCCCGCGCGCACTCTTTTACTTTTGCCCCGCACTCGCACCTTCGCGAACAGAGAAACAGAAAAGGAGAGAGAAAGGAAAAGAGGAAGAGAGAAGAACCACCAACAAACAAGCCCTCGCTTAGGTTAGCCTGGTCTGCACTCCCGCGATACGATATATATATATATATACCGCATTTCCTCTCTCAGCGAGACGCGTTCACTATCTCGACGACCTTCTCACCAAGCCCCGACCACCGGACGTACCATAATGTTACGCGATACCGCATCCTAGTCCAGCTACACACCGTACTGACAACAGCGGACAGCAACAACGAATCTGAACGAATCGACACTGACACACGACACACGGGCCAAGCGTGCCCGTGCTTCGCAGTGCTTCGCAGTGCTTCGTTCCTTCTGGTTACGCGCATGACCGCGTGACGCTTGGGGACGCTGCCGTCGCCCGCCAAATTCAAATCGCGTCAAATTCACCGTGCAATAGATGGAACGTCAGGAACATCCCTTCTTTAACACTAGGTTTACAGGACTCGTCAAAACGATGGGTTCTAATATTGTTAATTTGCGATTATTAAGATTGTAAAGATACTTCCCTGAGGAATTATTTACCAAATTTATTTCTTGGGGTATATACTATTGGAAAAATGGCCAAAAATTTGGACGGACACATTCTTGTTATGCTTATAAAATAATGTGAAATAGTTATTTCTACACCTCCGTAAACCTATCTATCTATATGAACTATAAATCGATTTATATGAACTGTTATAAGCAGACTACGGATCTTTATGCAAAATAAACATTTATTTCTCCTCTTAATAGTTTTATTAAGCCACAAGTATTTTCATTGTTTTGTGTTTCACCCGTTTCACCTACTCATTTTTGTCAGAAATGCATTCGCGGTCTAATAACTTTATGTTACTTATCTTAATGTCGATGTCAACTGCATGCCTTTTTACAAATTACATGTATATATCTAATATTGGTATAACCAACTGTAAATAATCGGGTAGTAAAGGTAAATAATAACCTAGCTGTTAATGCGGCCATGTTAAAATAAACTGTAAATAAATAAATAATAATAATAACATCTATATATTCTCCTAATATTTGTCGCAAATTTCCACCTATAATGTAATAAACATTTACTTTCCTAAAAAAGTAAATAATAGGGAAGTTAATTAAATAGTTTGATTGATGAAACTGCAGAAATAATATAACGGTATTGGTTCCTATATTTAATGCAGACAATATTTATAAGGCAAAGGCAATGATAACACTGAACATACGTACAAAAAAGATGGTAATAAAGATGAACTTATTGTTTTATAGGTACAGAATAACTGAGAATAACCCTGATTGAAGAACGGACTTGATATGAATGTTAAAAAGTATTATGTTGAGTAGTAGATTGGACATGCTACTCCAACTTTTTAACAATTTTCACATAATCGTGTACAATGTCTTATCTGATCTTATATTTGGAAAGAGGATAAGAGAAATTTTTAATATCCATTTTAGTATCCAAATAATTCTTCCAACAATCACATTCATGTTCTTTGCTCGAATATTTTCTGCCAGGGATAGGACAATTTTTTGCTTTTTCCTAATGTATATACCAACCTAACACTCATTTTTTAAGAGAGAGAGATGAACTCCTCTTCACGAATCTCATATACTAAATAATAGATTTATTACATTTCGCAACATATTATTTAGGGATGCGACTATATTGATTGAAGGCAGAAACACATGGTTACAAGACATGTATTTCCGTGTACACCTTTAATAATACAATAATCACAGACAATATATACAGAATCGTTTGACCAGCTAAGAAACAAATTGGTACACAAGAGAAGATAAGATCTGACTTGTACAAACTAATAATTATAAAAAATTATTTTAATCGAATCGACCTCATATACCTGCATGTACCATGAACAGGGCTTGACTATAATAGGAAATACCAGATTATCTTGCATTCAAAACATAATATAATATAGTGCCAGTTTACAATTAATGCGTGTGCATAATTTTGTAACTTTTCTTTTCGATAGTCGACGAAGAGTCGACGAAGAGTCAACGAAGAGTCCGTGGCAAGTTCGACCGGAAGTATTAAGTGATTCTATCGCAACTAAGCGGTTTTCACGTACTATTTTCGTTCTTTTGTAACTGTATATTATTAATTAATTAAACCGTATTCTGGACTATTATCGATTAAGTTTCTTCTTGGCAGTTTCGCTGCTATCTGAACTTGCAATTGAAACATAGGCTACCTGTTAGCTAACCGGATTTGACCGTCAATCACGTCAACGTGTTGTCACCGATTTTGTAAACAATGACTTAATCGCAGCAAGATAAAACTCGTCATAAAGTACCAACTTGCAGGGATTGACGCTAAAATGCAGTATCGCTCATCTGAAACAGTAGAGGAAAACTTTAGTACAAGTACGGAATGTAAGCTATGTAAGCCAGTGTCTCTCGAATTACAATGAAGGAACTCATGGAAAGGAATAGCGGGAGTCATTTTATTTATTACATATTATTTGGTCCACATGGAATTTCTTAATGAATAAAGTATGCAATGTTTTATTCGTAACGATATACGAATAATTCGCAACACCAAGTCGAAGCCGGTACTTAACATGTTTAGGGAGATGTTGAGTATGGAAACACAGCAGAGGAAAAGGTGGACAATGGCGACATTGCAAACTGTAAAGATTCGATCAAATCTGCAACCACAGCAAAAAATCCTTAAGATTTTACCTGTCATTTGTTCAGATTTCTTAATCTCGGCCCATCCTAAACTTCTCTCGACTGCCATCTTCCATTTTTTGTACCTAGTATCCCTCTCTGCAAAAACGTAAACGTTATTAAATGTAAACATAAATAAAACGGATAAAAAATTTGAAATTACCTTCTGTTGTCGTGGTTGGTAAAAACGTATCCTTCGCTACAGTCTCAACTGGCTCTGCACCTTCCAGTTCCCAAACACCTATGCCCTCGGCATTACCCGCCGCCATAGCTGCTCCTAAAGCTGTGATGTCCGGCATGGTTGATCTAACTATGGTTACACAATTAATATGTCATTCCATTCACCCGTGGATCCAATAGCACCATATATACTCACATACTGGTGTGCCCACAAGATCTGCTTGCAGTTGCATAAGGAGGTTATTCGTTGACATTTTTCCGTCCGTGTACAACTTGGTCAATGGGAAACCACAATCTTTGTACATAGCTTCTAAAATATCCCTGGTCTGGAAACAGACAGCCTCCAACGATGCCCTAACTATGTGCTGCTTCGTGGTGAACGCGGTGAGACCGCAAATAATTCTGAATCACAGAAACGTTCTCATTCGAAACATTTAAAGGAACATGAATTTGCAACGCCAGGAAATAATATGTACTTACCCTCTAGCATCCTTTCTCCAATATGGAGCGTACAGGCCCGAAAAAGCTGGCACGAAGTATACATCCCCGGTGCTGAAGACTTTTTGAGCTAGATGTTCACTCTCGTGGACATCCTTTATAATCTTCATGCTATCTCTCAGCCATTTTATTGCTGCACCGGCCACTGCAACTGATCCTTCCAATGCGTAAACAGCAGGATTCTTTGGACCGAACTGGTACGCCACTGTCGTGACCAATCCGTGGGAAGAATACACCCTCTAAAATATACTTTATACCAATCAGAAAGGTCTCTTTCTTGACACTGGATAACTAATCTTTCGTAAAAATGGCGATTGGAACATTTAAATCGTGCGACATCAGATGATGCACCGAATGTTAGAAAGAGATCAATTGTATTTGTGATTTTATTTTATTATTTATTTTATTTATTTATTATCATTTCCACGCATGATAGTTTAGTTATCTGGGATTAATACTCTTTGTTAAAAATACCAACCGTTGTTCCGGTATTACACAGCAGAAAGCACCCACTCCTGTAAGTATTTTTCGCCTGACCCCTTTTCAAACAGTTCTGCCCAACCAACGCTGCTTGCTGATTACCTAGAATCTGAAAGAGAAGATAACGAGTCTTTCAGTGAACAGAAATTGTACCAAAGGATAACATCGTGGTCGCTAGTTTTCAGAGTAAAATGAAGCTTACAGCCGATATGGGAATACCCTTCAGCGGATCGATCGATATAGTCCCGTAAATTTCGGCGCTGCTCCTGATCTCTGGCAACATCTGCATCGGGATGTCGAAGTACCTGCACAACGTAGGATCCCACGACAGGGTTTCTATATTCATCAACATCGTCCTCGAAGCGTTCGTTACGTCAGTGATGTACAATCCGCCGTCTTTGCCACCGGTCAAGTTCTGGAACCATTTGATCAATGAATTTTCTCATCAATGAATTTATCTAATGTTCATGTATCATTAGACATTAGGATCTTTATGCAGATGGAATGTGTCAGGTGTCACTAAAAATTGCTATATAGGACATACAAACATTGAAATTACAATTTACATTACTAACTTTGTTTTTATCTGATAAATTGCTAACAGCTTAAACGTTGCATGTACGAATAAAATTAGGCTGAACTTCATATGCATAAAATAAACATTAAAATTATTTAGAATGCAAATATTCTAGATCGAAAGGGATGCTTTGATTTTGATACTAAAATAGTTTCTTATCTAATAATAAATCTTATCTCAGAATTCCTACCGCATTATCTTTATAAATTCCTATCTCTACGAAAAAGGTCTACGAAAACGGAAAGATTCGCGTCAAGATTCACAATCATCATTCTTCTTGCTAGAAAGAGGATGGGTGTAGCGATTAGGATTTTTCGACATACCCAGACGATCCAGGTGTCCATGGTGCCCACTTTGCACCGCTTGTCCCACATCGCTTTTTTAACAGCAGTGACATTCTCTTTCAACCAGCGGATCTTCAACGCGGAGAAGTAAGAGCTGACCGGCAGACCACACAATGGTTTTATGTGGTTCTTGTTCTGATCAGGGAACTTGGCTATTATCTGATCGGCGATCGAGACGGTCCTTATGTCGGACCATACTGTAACACCAATATCAATAAGCTGGGGATTACTCTATCGAACATTTTCATCCGTTGATATTACCTATCGCGTTGTATAACGCCTCGCCCGTGGTCGCGTCCCACGCGATAGTGGTCTCCCTCTGATTTGCTATACCGACTGTGATAATGTCCTCCACCTTTAAGCCGCGGGTCTCCAATTGTTTCACGACGTCCTTGATGCACGCCTTCGCCGCGAATAGGATCTCCTTCGGGTCCTGCTCCACCCATCCTTCGCGCGGGTTGATTTCCTCTATGTCTATTTGGTGGGAGGCCACCTCTGCCACGTGCTTCGCGTTGAACACCTGCGCGACAACATGATATTTTAATACCATAATGATCACTGATTCCGCAGAAAAGACTTTGCAAACATTTGCCAATTTATTGGTGACTTCAACCCTTGCATGGGTATCCGAACTTCCTAATAACTGTCCTCATTTTTCCTATACTTGGTTAGTTATGGTACTTTGGTTAGCTATCTTTAAAGTTGCTGGTTTTATGACCCATTTACAGCTTTATTTATCGGTCGTTTTATCCTTCTAGAAGACTGTTTATCTTCTAGCGTAGACCTTATTCCAGTTAGCTTATCGGTAAATTCGCCGTTGCGCATAATTATTACATTGTTGCATACGACATCGTCCGATCTTACAATGAAAATTTTATGAAGAGTTTTAGTAAAAAAATACTGTTACAGTCGTCTACAGGTCATCATACAGATTTTAACCAGTTTACTATGAAAGACCAACTTTGGCATTTGTATTCGTCGTATTCTACAATAGTTCACATATGCCAAGTAATTTGCGTACATCTAAGTGTCACGATGACTCACCACAAAGCGAACGGTTCGCGTGCCGACATCAATTACTCCGATAAGTGGACCCGGCTTCTTCGACGAGCCCGACATTGCATCTGAAAGATAAACACAGTGTTACACATTGTTTCCCCGCATTTGCGTACGCGAATTCCGCGGTGCCGAACGCGTTAGCAGAGGTAGAAAGCGTAGAAAACCGAGAGTCCAGAAGTATGGTCCTTGAACGATATACCGAAGCCAGCGACCTAACAGATTCAATACTGGATCAACCGGAAATTCATCGAAACGGTTTCGATATTTCACTTCGTTGTTCGCGACGGGCCCGTAGAAAAACAGCCGTGTCCATTACGTTGTACTCTTCGTTATCGCGCTTCATTACGAGAGCTTCGTGACCCGCGTGGGCTGCCGCGATAATGGCAAGATTAGGCCCGTTACGATCGTTCACGACGGGAAGCCCTTTCCGCCGTTGGACATATCGCCAACAAATTTCAGCCTCGCGTTTGCCCTCGGCGGATTTAAGGCTTAAGGCAGAACAAGTTCGTTTAGAAACTGACATAAATCACTTTTTTCTTGTTTCTTCATAGTGGGGAGAAGCTTTGACGCGGTCGGTTGAACAATGACAATAATTTATAATTTATGAATCGACGGAGGTTCTACTCTGATCAATTTTCATTTGTTTCTGTTCCCGTGGGGACCTTCACTGCGATCGATGTAAACATGATAAGAACTGCATGATTGATACTTCGCCTGATCCGAATGACTATAGCGAATGATGTTCTCACTCGTCCATGTAAGAAATTGACTAATTTATTATTGTTATTTTATGTATTTCAATTTTCAAGCTGTGTAGAATTTTCCTGAAGTCGTCGCAAAAGTACCAGGTGAGTCTAACGAGTTTCATCCAGTCTCCGAATCCAGTTTGTGTGTTATTTCTAGAAACGTCTATACTGAAATATTTTTATCTCAGCGTCATTAGCATCTTAAAATAACCGACATAATCTCCAGACTTTAGCCTCGTAAAGACATTTTGGTTCAATATGGAAAAAACCAAGCACCAGGGAAACGACTATAGTGCAACTGCAACCGATAGTGCAACGATCACCGTTGAAATTTCATACGCTTGCAATTCCTACTTATAAATTCGAGAAATTATTTTTCAAAATGTTATGTACTCACAAATTATTTCAATCCGTCGCGCGTCGTTAAGAACCATCAAAGCGTCGAAGCTTTCTCCACTAACCTGTCACGGTTAATATATAACACGCTTAACCCGATGTTAGGTTAAGCCTGACACTGCAATATCAATCGAGCATGATCTTTCCTCTCCGCAACAAAGATAGCCTATGTTTGCCTAGCTTCTAGGAATCTCTCAAGGAAGTTCGAACGCACTTTGCGACAGGTCAAGCTGAGAGAAAGTCGATCAACACGAAGATTGCTATACATCCGAAAGCCACGATGACCGAGATACTTCGGCGTCTTTGAGAGCGACGACCTCGAAAAGTTACATCGCAGGACCGTGGGAGGACCGGTGACTTATATCCGCGGCACTGTATGAAGTCGTTGACCGCCGACCGAATGAGACTATGAGACTCCCGGCAAAACTGAAGAGGCTCGACAAGAATGAATGACCAGCAATCCGTCTACGCCCAAATTTTTTAATCGGGACACGGTCAACCATACGTTTAATACGGGAGAAACGCGATTCGTCGTCGCTGCAGGCTGATTATCCCCAACACTCCCTCCTCCTTTTGTAAATACATATACTGATTGCCTACGCGGACATTACAAATAAGTAAACACGCTCGGACGGAGCAACGTGTCGCGAGATGTTGGCTTTGTGTGGTATCGTTCTGAGAATCTCGGATTAGGATCATACCGAATATTAGGGGACAAGACCTGGGGTTTGATAAGACCGTCATGATAAAATTTGTTTGCTGTCATAAAAACGGTTCGTTTTGGGTACGCCTCCATTGAAATTTAACATTTCGAGCTACGCTATTGTGCGAGGAACCGTCGCGCGTCGCACACTATTGGGTCACAAAACTATATATACCGTTGGAAAGTTATAGTTGCCAGCTACGTTTTTGCTGCAGAAAGTATAATGATGGCATTAACAAATTTTAATTCCATAAGTCCAGCCTCCATATAGTCCAGACACAAGGAGATACGATCAGAACTAGAGGTTCGCTCGTGTTCGGGGATCTCCCGAAGTTTATCTATCCGTCGAGAACGAGTTGCACAAGACGAGCAGTATCTTATCTACAAACTTCCATTTGAAGATTTCTTACGAATCTTGAGAATCACCTAGACGGTAACGAGTACTAAAGCTGTCTGTGTTTGTGATCAAATACGATCATTTTCACTTGTGCTTATTTGCAAATTATTTTCAAGGCATCGCTCAAAATTCACTTAACAAATTGCTAAACATCTCAGCATGATGCGAGCAAATGATCCTCACTCTTCCATACTTATAAATAGACTGCGGATTTAGGACAAAAATGAACGTACAAAACTGCGAAGGTATTGGTACAATTTAATAACGCGATTGCACTATTCTTCACTTATTAACACTAAACTGATTGTCACTTTGATTTTACAATTATTGAAATTATATATGAAATTATATATGAAAATATTACATGGAAATTGTGTTATGTAATTCGATAAATTTCTTTATCCAAGCACATATTATGTTAAAAATTGCACTAAATCTAAATAAATAGAGCATTGTCATATTTTTGTAAGCTAAAACATTTTAATCGTTTTTGGTGCTCGGTAGGTTTAGCATTGAAATTTTGAGTTGATATCTGTTTCGTATAATTGACTTAAAAAATTATTCAGAAACATCCGCATTCTACCCAAAACATTTGTTTCAATCCTAGAACCCTGGAACCCGCTCCAGAATATTTTGTAACGGATGGTTTGAAAAATGGGTTAGACAAATGTCTAGTCATGGATTATGTCACAGAATAAATTTTGCAACGAAGGGTCGGTCATTGAACCGCACAGAATTCCTGAAACACCGTAAGCTGGCTGCGCGGTATAAGCCTGCGGCGTTCGCCTAGTTTTAAGAGTTGAAGAGAAAATCGATGCGACGCGCGACGCGGCGATGAAGTTCGGCCGAATCAGGTGAAGAGAGGAGAGGAGGGGCGAGTAGAACAGAGCAAGAAATCCTGATGCGCGATGTGTTATGCAACTTGATTCGACGTTGACGTGCCACACGAAGAAAACAAGAGTCCTTCGCGGGATGTGGGTACGGCTAGCGCCCGATAATGACGCACCGCGACTGTAAATACGGACGTGCCTCCCCAGGCCGACCAATCATCGCGCATCACCGAGCAAGTCTCGTTGCCACGTTCTGCAGCCTCTCTCGCGATGCATTCTATCGAAAATTCGAAAGACGGCACAGATTGCACTCGGAACGTGCGCGCATTGCACGCGCTCACCGTAGAACACGTGCGTTTTGATGAATCGATGTCGCACGTGCACGGTTCTGCTCCTACTACTCGCGAAACCTCGGCTACGTTTTCCGAATTATTGCTACATATTCCGGATTAGCGAAATTTAACAAAATGTGCATTCTTAAAGTAAACTAATTGCTCTAGCTTCCAAAAAAAGTTCAAATCGTAGTGCAATATTAAAAAAGTTATCGTGTTTTTTAGAGTGTCCGAATATTAATTCCGGCCACTGTATTTTCGATCCCTCATTTTCTACGCTAAGTAAGTATGTATTGCTCGTATTGCTCAACGATGGAACATCCGAAACAAGTCGGTCTCGTGACGCTTCACGCGATGCATTATGAAAATCCGCCTGGCGATGACGCATAATGCCAGCTTGTGACCCTTCACATTTTATCGGACGTCTCTGTAGCGTTTATGTCATCTGCTAGATTTTGACATTGCGGATGCATCATGTTGCTATTCGCGAATCGTCTACCTGTTTGCTACTTTTACCTGTGCAGTGGAACGTGTTCTCTGAAATACATTTATTACATATTCCACTACATTTGTATTGATTTATTACATTATTAATGTTCTCTCCATATTTTTATTTTTCTGAACTGCTTAAAAAATGAACGTCTCCTGCCTATCTTTATGCAGAATATAAATTTTCTACAATTGTGAAAGATAAGAACGAAAAAGGGAGAGAGAGAGAGAGAGAGTTCTTTAATAATTTAAAAAAATTGCAAATCATGCATCGTTGCAAATCGATGCTCCTTGTCGTAATGTGTTTCCTGTTTGAAGTTACACTTGCTCATTTTTCTCATAAATGCAGGTATCAGTACGTTCCGATGAGAGTTCAGTGACTTAAAAAAAATCGTGACTGCTCTGCATCGTTAACAATATTTCTATATTTAAAGCTGGCGTTCTTTACAGCTCGAAAAACAATGGTTCCTAAAATTAACTTTGTCGAGATCTGTCCGCTACCTGGATCTGGCTCGTTCAATTTGGACGGCCATACATAGAATGTTTTTAATTCAAGCTGGCTCTGTTTCTTCAGAAATACCTCACCTCCGATTACTTAACACATTCGACCCCGTGTCAAGGTTCTTCATTAATTTGGAAGAAATAACCAGCACCAAGTACAAGCTCTATCAAAAATATGTTTGTCAATGTAAATATAAATAATTCTTGAAACACGCCTTTGTCGGAGCGTTCCAAGTTCAAGTGTAAAACGTACATCAGCGGATACCTACACGGAGGTATATTTATCTGCCAATAGTACAGTAAGAGGAAAAAGTATTCCCATGTAACATAATCCTGTAGCTTTAATGGACACTACAACGGAAAGGTATTCGCTTTCAAGATTCTAAATCGATTACCGATTTTTAGTAAAAATATCACAAAGTATCGGTGAGAGTATTACGAAACATTTATTGAATCGAAGCCATATTTGTTAAAACTTCAGGACACATAATAAAATTGATTAAACCTCGGCGGAGTCAGAATTAAAATCGTTATTCATTTACTTTGTTTCTGACGAATTAATTAAATGAACATTTACCGTGGTATGGGCAATGAGAAAGTATGTTTCAAAAAATTCATAAATAATAGCAGTGAGTGGTCCTAAAAATTCTCGATTATGTAACTAACGTAACGGTTCACCGTTTGTGGGGTTAAATATACGGAGCTAAGTTCTTGTAAAACAGTCGAACATAAATAACGTGTAGCGAATTGCTGAATCAGAGTATAAACATCAGAAACGAGAAAGAACAGAGTCGAAATATTTTGTCCCCTTACTGTACTCGGACACAAGTCGCCAGAACGTATTGACGTCGTTCGTGGTATGCCGTTGGTCATCGCGCTTGCTTTTATTCTTGGCCGTATTACAAACTTCCGACCGTCCTCTCATACATCTTAAATCAACATCGAACCCGACGCGACGATATCAACCGTTATCATACGCCAATCCCCGGCTTCCGAGTGATTGCGGAAGGAATTTTACCGTGGACTCGAATCGCGTTGAACGATTAAAGGTCGACGATTCGATTTCCCTTATCGTCTATCGGCAGACATCGATGATAACCTTGAGATTTACATACCTCCAGGTGAGAAATCCTCGGAAACGTCGGATTAGAACGAGATTATAAGCGTCTGCGTTTTATCAATTCAATTTTGTTCATTATTCTGACATAAAATGGTATCGAAAGTCCAATCAAGTTAAATTCAATTAAGTTCATCTTCGTGTGTGTGCGAGAACATTACTTCTATATTTAAATTGTCATTCATTTGCATAATTTCATTTAAAGCAGTCTTCCATTTTGTACTTAATTCCAATTCAAATTATCCAATTTTTTCGATCCAAACAATGACAGTCGTGAATTTGACGAGTGAGAAACTTGCTACTGAAATTCCTAATAATATAAATTGGTAATCTTGTCTAAACGCCTCTTCGCTCACGGATTTTTATGAAATTGAAATATGTTGCCAAACCGCCTTTGATCGGGACACGGGGCTGCAGCCCTTAACTAGTAAAATCGCAGCAGAATTGACTAAGCTTAGATAAAGAAAATGATCGCGGAGGACGTTCATAACGAGAAATCGGAGGGTACTCACCTTTCCCCTTCTCCTCGAACGAGTAGTACTTGAAGATGCTCGTTTTTCGTCCAGTTTGTGTGCGCTCCAGCTCCGGGAATATGGCGGTCTCGTCGAACGTGCCGACCTCGTCAATTTCCTCCTCTTCTACTGGATCCTTCAGCTTCTCGTTCTCCATGATAAGGACCGGTTCGCGCCGAATTAACGAGAGGTTGAGAGAGAGAGAGATATATAAACAGCGATGTTGCTCGCACGCGGCGGACCAAGAGATTCCCCCGTCGGCTGGAACAAATCAATCCTAAACCGGTGCGAAAGAAGCGTGCGGGTTGCCTTATCGTCGAGGCTCGCTCATTACCACACCGGCCAGATGCACCGGACACATTCGGCCGAGGTTACGCGCTTGACTCGATATGCTTTCGATCTCCTCCTTTCGGCTTCTACCGCACAAGGCTTTGCTCGCCTCCTCCCTCTTCGTCTTCGGGCGCGGACTTATTATGCTGGGTCCACACTGAGTAGAACTGGTGATGGTTTGCGGTTTTGTCTCGGTGCCGTTTAGTCGTCGAGAGTCCGTGTGCTGGCTCTCATAGACATGGCCAGCGACCACGCTCTAAAATTAAACCGTTCAACGATTTCGATCCCGCGTTACTCCCTGATCCACTAACGATTATATCACCGTCCTGACACCTCGCACACCAGACAATCAGTCAACGACTGGTCGCCCGAGGTAAAACAGTGGTCCGGGCGGCCGATCTTGCAGTTCATTTGGTAAAAAATGACTCAAAATTGTCTCATATTGGTATTCAATGCATCTACAGAATCTACAGTATTTTCTAAATGTTTAGCAATCCCGAAAATGTCGATATTAACTTTTTGCCGTATTTTAACGAGTCAGGCTCTAGAGAGATTTTAATTAACTAAGATTTTAACAAAGTCTAACAGATATGAATGTTAAGCGTTTCTTTTTAGACGTAAAAAAATTTTATTCGTTTGTAATGAATATTTAAGCATTAAAATAAATGTAGCCATACAAAAAATATTAATTTTCTTTTCCTTTCTACGAAATTTTTCGGGATGAAGACGTTTTAATCACTGTAACGGTAAAGAAAATGGTACGGCAAGGGGTTAATGAAATTTAATGAAAATTCAATTAGAACAAGCATTTAAAATTGAAAATTTTGTGAATATGATTTTCGATCGAGAAAATGACTAATTTTCCTTTGTAAACCCTGTTTCCAAAAATATTCTTTTTTTAAATATAGAGTATTCTTATATACAAATCTTAATGAACTGCTAGATCGACCGCCCGGACCACTGTGCAGTATGGAAACTCTCTACCTTGACCCCTTTTTGTAATTTAAATTGTTTTTATTTTTTTGACCGCGAAGGGGGCCGTGGGGTTTCATTGGGTCACGTATTGTTATGGCGGTGGTGCTGAATGCGGTGCATTACTGCATGTTATACCGTAAAGTCGTTATGATTTGTATGATTCCTTGAATTGTTTCAATAGAATATTTTCGCCACAAAAATATATTTTTATACCGACGAATGACCACAGCAAGCTAAAATGAACGCTTGTTTATCGTATGCAAATGAATACATATGAGTACATGTACGAGTACATATGCAAATGAATATAGATTAAAATTATATTAAACTTATGCCCTAATGGTCTATCCAAACATAACCAAGAAAAGAATCTAACTATTACATTAGAATTATACAAAAAAATTATTTGATACGAAGCTTCGTTTGCTCGTCCTGAATTTTTAATTAAAATATCTAGTCACTCTACTTTTTTTAGCTGGAAATGCGGAAATAGGTTAATCGTCTGCATGCAGCGGGTCGTTTCAAACGGCTGGTTAACAAGTGGAAGATAAGACCCCGTTTCGGTTTACATGAAACTGCTTCGGAACGCTTTTCCAACGCGTATCTTTTTTAATGTAATAATTAAACTGCGGATGTTTATGCAATTTTCAATTTTTACAGACAAATTTTAAGGAAGTGACATGAAAAAAATCCTATTTTTATCGAATTTTATATTCCAGCATTTTTTGTAAATTTTCATATAAGCCACAAATGCATAAAGATCCGCAGTCTAGTAATAATTATCTTCGCATTACCTCGAATAACAAGATATCAGATAGATACTATGTGGATAGTTTACACCGATACCAATATTTTGTCGTCATTTGATTAAATCTCGAGCAAATAATTAGAGATACATTTAGAATGTTCGCACGTAAAGCGTCGTCGAGTTTCGTCGAAGTACTAGAAAGGCTCTTATGATATCAGAAGATTTGCAGAATGCAAATCGTTGTGTACCGATAAGAGGAAACATTCGTATGTAAAACCGTGCCGTCAACTATTCAACCGACGATGTTGGAATGAACATTCTGTGGAGGCTCTTCTAATTAAATTACACTGACCGCGTATCTTCGAGCACGGACGACTCGTTAAAAGTTTCGAACTTACGACATAATTAATGGCAGACTCGTAATTGGCGTTCAGATCAATGGTAATTGAATTATCGTGATAAAACAGGATTGAAAGACGCGTTGAAATATCGCTGCGGCGACGGTTGACGTAATGGTGCCTGCGCGAATCAATTGAGTGCACCCAGTTGTGGTGATAAATCGCCGTCAAAATTCTAATTACTACAGTACTGATTTTATGCATGCGTACCGCGTACCGTCCATAATTAGTTGAACAACAGAAATTATCGAATAAAAACGAACAACCGATCTATGCGATTTCAACTTTTATATCTCTATAAGAATGTAAATTTGCGTAAACAACCCCAGCCTAATTGCATGTCTCATTCAAGTGTTAATATCTCGAGAAGAGAAACTAAATCGTTTTCTTTTAGCAGTTCCCAAAGAAACTATTAGACTATTTAAAGATGATTAATACTATTGCTAGTCTTTGAATTTGAAAAGATTGGATTAAAGATTAAATCATTGTTAGTAGATACAGCGATGATAAATATCTAATAAATGAAAGGACTGTGATATGTTTGCAAAAAAAGTGACAAAAGAGATAGTCCACGGGGTACTTCCACAGTAAAGTTTTACAAAGTAAACACAATTGATTCTTTTTTATGACACTGTTAAAGGTGTACGGCGTGAGTAACGGACACACACACATAATGTAGTCTGTAAATAGTCCGTGGTTTTTGCCTGGGAAGCATCAGACTACCCGATATTGGAGTATTCGTCTCGGCTTTATATACTAATCGAGCGACTCTCGAGCACTTGCGAGAAACCGGAGATGTTGATAGTGGCCACCTAGCGGCGACTCGCGATCTAAATTAGTTTCATACTTTACCACCGGCGTCGCTGTACGTTGTTTACCGGGATAATATGAAATTTTGTTTTATTTGCCAAAGACTTGAATCGTACAATAATTCTACTGCACGAAGGAATTCATATTTTCCGGAAAATAAATTTCCATGGTTTTTCCTTATTCTTTCTTTTTTAATAATAATTCCCGCGTTCTCTCAAACGTTCTAAATTACGTTCGCGTTTCTGGTCGGAATTTGATTTGAAATTATTAGGACGACGAGGTTTTCGCGCGACACGAGGGGTGACCGTGATAAAACTCGACGATATTCATCAAGTAATTGCAAGGCGCGACTGATCTACATTTCTATCGCGAATTAAAGCACCCACGGCCCTGACCATTGGATCGGTTATCATGCTCGACGAACCACTGACCATTGACCGCGCAAATGAAATTAATGCTTCGACGGTAATTGAGTTTTCCGCGAGACCGACGGAAATTACAACTGACGTAAGAACATTTCTTGTCGCGAAAGGAACGAAAAACCGCGATTACTACTGTTATGTAAAAATTCACCGCAGTCGGGTGCCCTACTTTATTTTGGTAACGCTTGCACGATCGAACTGTATTTCAAGACAGCGCCCAATTAGAAAAACTCGCTGACGAATCGTCGTTTTTCCCCACATAAAAATGCAAACAAGTTTCTGTTATGTTCGAATACAGCCCAGTGCATTGCCCACGTGCTATGGAATTCAGGTATGGCCGTCTGTCAACGGTGAAAGGAATACGCGAATCATTATCAAGGAACGCGGTGCAGCGGCTTTTTTTAACATTGATTTCAACGGTGGTATATCGGGCAGGATCTTTTAAGTCAGTGCAATGGGAAGAATACGGTAAATACTTACAAAACCGTTGCGACTGACGGCCGGCAGGCAAACGCTTAAAGCCCTGACGTGGACATGAACGTAATCACGAGCATCAGGGATCGTTTTCGAGGATACATCCTTTCAAGCGGTTGTGCAGGACGAAAATCATAAATCACTATATCGGCGGCACTAACACCAAGGCACTGTATGGCTGAAATGGCTCATGCCTCCGGTTTTACTACGCCATGTCCAGCTGTCGTCTGCTGCAGATCTCAAACCACCAACCGCCATATGCCGAAGCTAGCGCCTTACTACACTGCGGATTTTATGGATTTATGGCGAACCATGGCGAACATAAATTCCCGAAACACGTTCAAATGAGAACCCATAAACAATCGTTTTGCTACTGTTTGCTACTAAACTTTACCTGTTACTTCGGAAACTATACCAATAACGGGAATATATTTTTATTTATTACAACTTTTTGTAAATTTGCATAAACGTGCACGATGTACTTGTCACATTCTACTATTGAATTTTGTACTTTCTTATTGTTTTTACATCTGTAATTAGATCTTTGTTTATCACAATAATGTAAAGATACTCACGCGATACGAACCGAAAGAAAATCGGTCACGGTGATCGTATTACACGCCAAACCAGTCGCTTGCTTATTTCTTATTTGATGCCTTCTCTCCACGCAAAAGAAATATATTAGGAATTATTTTCTACTGTGGTTTACAGTAGTAAGTTACAGTAGTAATTACAGTTCGAAAGAATTAACTGATTACTATCCATTTTTTGAAAATAAATTTAGATATCCAGCATACGGTATGTTACGTATCTATAGCTTGTCCCACGTGTGACGAGTACAATGAACAGTATTAACCTCTGCGCCTCTGACAAATACCTTTATCAGAAAGTCAATTAGAGAGAGAATCGATGTTACGTGTATTCTATTTAAATTTGAAATGACTGTTCATCCGGATTCGACTTCGCAGCCGCAGAATGATATCGATCTTGTCGAAGAAATGTTAAAAAAAACCGGTTGTATGGAATTGCATTATCAAGTTCAAGTATAAACTTTCCGAATGCGATTACAGATCGAATGCTCTCATGGTACACAGAATATTGTAATTTTTCAACGTATTTTTAGGAGTGTATAGCGGAAACTCAAGATTGGAGAAAGTGTCAAGGTGTGCTCAAAGACTTCAGAAAGTGCATGGACGCTTATCAAAAAGCGAGGAAGAAATAACTTTGTAACGATGTTAGCTCTGATGAAACGTATAAAACGTGTGTTCAATTATGCTGTAAAGTATCCAGACACTGTACTCTGTAAAATGGTACTTGTCGTGAGGACTGACATTGCCATGGGAAAAGGGAAAACCGCAGCTCAATGTGCACACGCTGCCGTAGAATGTTATCGGCAAGCGATAGACAATGGGAAATCTCAGTTGTATGAATCTTGGTTAATACAGGGTCAACCGAAAATTGTTGTACAAGTACGTAGTCAAGAAGAATTAATAGCATTAGCTAAAAAAGCTCAAAGCGCTGGTCTCATTAGCGTGATAATAAAAGACGCGGGTAGAACCGAATTAGTGCCTGGTACAATTTCTACTCTTGGAATCGGACCAGGTCCTAAGAACACTGTAGATGGCCTCACTTCAAATTTGAGGCTGCTATAACATTTAATATCGGAAAGAGTCATCGTGTTACATTTGTCCAATATGTATAAAGAATCGTTTAGCTGACAGCTCTAGAATAAATCTATATCGAATTGGACGTTTATATGTTCTTCTTCAAATACCTACTTTACTAATGTGTTCGGTGCAACGTGTATCGCCGATGGTACGCGTTAAACTTCAGTCCGCGTATACCACTGTGTATGCTGGTACACACTGACATATTTATTTAATGCACTAAAAAAATATATTTTATAGCAAGTTCAAGACTGTAGAATATATTCCTGCCACAAGAATGAGGCATTATAAAAAATGTAGTATAGAACAAAGCAAACGGCCTGAATGAAAAATCGAACAAAAAAGGCTCGGCACGGAACGTGTTGAGCAATCAACTTTTGTTTTAACTATATTTCATACATATGATACAAATGATTATAGTTGTATACAATATAATTAACCGAATAAATTAGGACACTTTGTTTATCATACTATATATTCCACTTTTTCAAATCAAGTTGTTCGAACCTATACATCGTCATTGTACATTACATATACTATGAACAAGATGCACTTGAAAATTAACATTTAGATTAATGAGGAATATTTTGTTAAAATTTGTTACTACATTAAAATGACATATCAATGACAGATGAACTTCAGACTCTCAGTTCTAATCTACGCTCTGTAAATCTTTAAAATTTCCATCAAAATTTGTATAGTTTCTACAAACATTAAACACTTTTTCTTTTTACTATAGAAAAAAGATTTTTATACATCTGTGGTTCTTTCAGAACCATTTGTGTTCGGATTTGGTCTTGTATAAACAAAGGAAATGTGATGGTTTTATTATGTTTTTGCATACGTTTTGCAATCGTATCTCCTATTTCTACAATACCAATACATTACGTACATTGCACCAATATTTCGATACACACATATGCGGCTTATAAAGGTTCTAAGAAAGTATATACTTTGTTATTCTAATACTTAATTTATTATAAAATTGAGCAAAAATGTCATAGGAAACTTCAGTGCAAGCACAAAATGATATTAAAAGATCTCGTTTCTATGTAAAGATTCAGTATTTTATATTTTAAACGTCGTAACATGTCGATGCACAAATATCAAATAAAATAGTAAAAAGTGTTACAAGAACAAAGAGATTTCAACGTGATAATGTTGGTCATTAAAAGATATATGAATTTCATTGTAATACTAAAAAAATTACGAGTGCGCAAAGCATTTCTTTATGATACTGGTAGTTCGTGTAATATACTAATGCACACACTCATTCGCTAATATTGTAATTTAGTATGAACTTTTCATACCTGTTCAAGCACATATCGCTATAGCTCTTTTTGGGCAGAGCAAATGTTGTGTAATTACAAAATGCTGATTTAATAGTGCCATGAAATACATGTAATATAGTACAAGATTAGAAAGATCTTTTAGATAAAGTTGTATAAGTAGACTATTAAATTTTCTAAATTTGCTCAACAGTGCTGGAAAATAGTTAAATGTTAAATTATAGTTATCTATGTTAGTTGCATATGATCCAAGAGTATGACATGAGTAAAGTTATTACATTACGCTGCAATAACGACATAAATCGAAAGAAGCGATAGAAGACCATGTATATACGAATACGGCTAGTTACAATTATATTAAATGTAATGTTAAATTTTTGATGGCTAAACGTTATTCTGTTTTGTACATCGGCGTAAAAGTTATAAATATACATTCATTACACGTTATTACTGTATATTACATGAACATCGTACATTAACATTATCACTTTGTATCTACAAATATCTAGAATTCAATCGTACGTTCATTTGCTTGCTAAACGAACATTTAATTACTCGAAGGTACTCATATCATACTCACCCACGTTATTTTTATTTTTCATCAATTATTGACTCCCTATCACATATGTAAATTTGATTATTAATAGATCTCTAATTACAGAGTGTGTAGAATATATCAGTCTCAAGTAGCATATAGCAGAGTATTATTAACTCTATGGATTTACCGTTTTGGCAAACATAGCGAGCATCAAACCGTCGAAGTTTGATCAAAGATCTGTGTGCTTCTCTGCCCTTTCTGATCTGATATTAAGTAATTATTTTACTAAGTTCCGGAGGTTCTACGTAATTATTTAACACGTGCGGCGCCTCATTGAATTCGTCGAGTTCATCGCCATTGTCTGCTCCTTGTGCAAGTAAAAAATATTGTTCGCTCCGTGTCGGCCAAAGTAAATGGGCCATTACACAATACGCAAAACAATCGGCAGAGTATGTAATACCTATGGATACATTGCGAATGAGAAAGCGATGACCTTATCCTATTTTATCATTTACTCACCTAGTAACAGTTTGAACCTCCACAATGCACTCACTTGGAGAGCTATTAGTGCTATGATAGGTAGATAAATAAACCAAACTAAAGAAGACGCGCCAAAATGGAGTAAAAAGTTCAACTTCTGAGTATTGTGTTCGTATGTCATAGTATTTCTGAGTTCGCACAGAAACCATATCATTATTGCGCTTCTAAATAAAAGTATGAACCAGCCTGGCCATGTCTGATACTCGTCGATGTCTTCGATTATATCGACTTCCGTCTGAAAATAATGTATGTATTTTATTTTGAATTACATCGGTGTGCGAGCGTATTTAAATAAAGCCGTACCATGTTCCATACGTATAGCAAGATATGGACTATTCCGTAACAAAGCCATATAGCGAAAACTAATGGTTTCCATGTAAGCTCCATTCTTGTTACCGCCCATCCCTTGGCGAGTAAAAGGAGCAGCAACATAAACGATGTCTAAACACAGCAAAGAACTAGTTATCGACTGTTACGTCGCTACAATCGAAGCGATATAAATATAAAAGAATAATAAAATAAGTTCTACGCTTACCCGAGATAGAATATCAAAAATATCTCCAGCAACTTCTAATTGTTCGTAGCCGACTCCGTCGAGAGCGAACTTCAGCACGTGTATCAAAATTAAACATACCGCTATGAACTCTAACAGAAGACTGGCAGTGAACAATCTTGTCACAGGATGTTTCTGCAACCTTACTGCGTACAATTGTAGCGGCACAAGTATTATGTAGCACACGAAGAATAGCAAGTACAATTCTATAGTGTTCTGCCTATCGTACGAGAATTGATAAGTTAAGCTATTTAGGCCGCTAGTATTCGGATTACCGTTTACCAGCCAAATGTCGTATTCTAATTCATCTTGTTTATCATAATACTCCCATTGACAGGTGGTCGTGTTTCTGTAACACGCTACCAAGCTCATATACCAAAAGCGTGGCTGCCAGAAGTCTTGTATGACATACGTGAACTGATGTCCCTTTACGATGTTCCATATGGAATCTTCGTCCGGGCATAATTTACCGTTCGGGCAAGGTACTCTCCTTGTTAAGGGAATATAAACCGATACTTTAATATAATTTCAACAGAGATACGTACGAGATCTCGGTGATACGTACCTCAAGAAATCTTGACCTTCCTCGTTACAGCGCACGTCGTAAGAACTTTGATTTAAGGTATTGAACATGAGAGTACAGGCTGTACTCTTGTCCTCCAACGTTCTGTTTCCATAATACTCTATGAAATGACCTCGGTCCAACACTGCCAACGTGATCGGCACCGAGAAATTGGTCTTGGACGTCACGTTGCCGAAAATGTAGCCGTACGAGTCCTTCTGTCGATGGAGATCGGTTTTTTGAAAACCGAACTTGATGAGGAAACGAAAGAACTCCCTCGTGTTGAAGGTGCCCGATATGTGTGTGGTTTCGGCATAGTCGATCCGGGACACTACGTACGACGCGAGACAAATCAACAAAATCTGTCCGAGTGTCTTCATGGTTATGCGTGGTATGGTTCACAGAGTATCGTCTCCGCAGTCCGATGTCAAGAAGCATCGATGCCTGCGGAATTCCTGGACATTTTCCTCCGATCGAACACAGCTGTTAATTGATTACCGTTTTATCACTTCGCGGAGGACGTCGCGTCCGCGTGCGTCAACAGACAACGCGTTTCGGAAGTGTCATCGCGAAGGATCCACGGCCGAGGACGCATCGCACACGCACCCGGACACGCTCCAAAATAATACCACGCGTTTCATCCGCGAAACGTTAATGACCCATGCCTCTGATTTCAACTCGGTTTTCCTATTGATTTTCCCCACCCAACGTGACAAACCGACTGCTGCGAAACGTTTTTGTCACTGCTATTGCTGCACTCTTAGAAAATTTCGCGCGCTCTCACACACTGTAACACGGCCCGTCTACAATTAAACTCTACGGCCATAGTTTAGACAACACGATATATGTATGTACATATCCGTCCGCAAACAAATCAACTCGTCGTTTATCTAAATCTCCGGTTGATTTGCTTGTTCCTCTGGAGAGATCTATCATTCTATTACAAATTCTGTGATTAAATAAAGTAGCTGGGGTTTAAAGTAAATCGCATGATTTATACATATATATATATCAGTCTGTATTGTTACATGAGCTTGTACGGTTGTTCCTGGTCGTAAAATTGCCCGGTTCACTGTTTTCGAATTGACTGGCATCTTTCAGAAGCATTTGCTCGTGTTTGTTTTGTAAACGGCTACCAGTTATGGTAGTGTTCCTTTCCGGTTATCAGTTGATTGTATCTGTATAATGAGTTCCCAGGAAATCATCCAAAACCAGTCTTAATACGATCTTTGCACAATTTTAATAGACATAACCTCAACGTGAACTATTCAAATATCTACTGCCATTGCATTAATTTATAAACAATTCAGGCAATAGAATGTTTGATCGAGTGAGCAGTAGCGCGAATAGTCTCTAACGAATAGACGTTACGAGATAATGGTGTGAAGACTACAACCACGCGCTTGCACACGCTCCTCGAACGAACAATTGAGAATTATTTCTAACAATTTCAATTCCACTGTTGAGTAAAATTCAAAAAATTTCTTTACACATTATATTTGCATTTAAATTTAAATTTTAACGATTATAGAAACGATTAATGTTTATTATCCTTTCCAGATTAAAGGCCCCTTTCCAAAGGGGCTTGAAAGCTTTCACAGTTATGAGAATGGCATCTTACTTTGCAGACGTAACTTTGTTAAGATTTTTCTCAAATTCTCTAAGCTACCGATACACTCTGTAATCATACCTAAATCTTATTTCCACGAATCCAATAACACATCATTTTTCTCATCATTCTCGGAACTTTGACTCGCCCTGCATACAATACGCAAATTGGGCAGCGAAGGCAAGTAATATCGCATGATCATCAAGCTATATACGCACCGCAAAATTTCTTTTGATAACATCCTGTTACAAACGTTCATATTAGAATAAAGAGATACATCCCTGTTTTTTATACTCCGAATGTACAATTCGCAAAAGTGTGGATCGAACCGGTTAATTGAAAGTGACGAGACAAGTGATCATTTTTATTTATCCGTATCTTGCGATTATGTTTTCTTGACTTATCTATTTGTTACACAATTGCAAAGAAATCATTCGAGATCATGCTCATCCTTGGACTATGCTCGGTGAGCGATCGCGATCGAGATCGAAGGATCGACAATAGGTCAAGGATATTAAAATCTGTAGTAAAAATAAAGATGTCCTTTTCTACATTTTTGAAAATGCATAAAATATTGCTAAAGGGCATATCAGCAAGAATATATAGTTGTTTGTGTGCTGCGTGCAAACAACTATACAACGCGCTAACGTGTGCCACACCGGATGAGATCCGATCTATCGTGATTCGTTCTCTCGTTTCGATTATTTTCTACATTGTTTCACACGGAATCGTTACATCAAACCTCTAGTTACACTGTTACTCATTAAAATAATTGTTTAAAAGTTAGGCAGAAACTGCCACTATTGATATCAATAACGATATCAATGCACTCCTATAAAAAATAAAAACATTTTATTGCATACAAAAATCATGAAAATTAAGGACAAATAAATATAAGGATGAAATTAATTTCATTCGATTCGTGATTTCTTTATACAATGAAATAGGATTCAACGGATCTGCATAGTGGCTCAGGAAAGGAATAGAAAAATATTCGATTGTAATTGAAATTGTTTCTTCTGCATAAAAGTGCTGTTTTCGAAGATTTTTCTTATGCTCACATTTCCGCAAACTGATAGTCATCCATCTTTATGAACGTAATAGAACGCGACATCACATCATTTTACGATGCACCTTCGTCGAATAACCAGCAATATCGACGATTGGGCATTATTTTTTGCGAACAATGCATAAATTGCACATAAACATAAAAATCACAGATGTTTTATGCAAAATTATAAAAATAAAAGTCGTACGACGACGAACTCGTGTCGCAATCGTCCGGTCGACACATTCCCTAATATTTCATGAATTTACTTCCTCCTCGATGATTGTTATAGATCAACGCATACAAATATATTTAACAGAAAATGTTCTAGCATGGGAGTATACAGATTCGTCTATTAAACACCATATAGATAATATTAAATATCGCGATCCAACGATGCGAATGAGGTTATGACTTTCGTAGATCACGTTCCTCGCGAACGCTTCTTTTAAGAGTCCGATTTCATTTATTGTTTATTCATAATTTTGCAATATTATTTATTTGCTGTGTGGTCGGATCGTATCTCGACAAGGAATGCAAAATTTTTTTTATTATACACTATCCTGTTGCAAAATATCGGGACGGTATTGGTGTTCGTTCTGTGGAGGGATACGAATTCCGGCACTACCTATTTTAAACTCGAAATATCGAGGATACGGGGCAATGTTTATGGAAAAATGACCCATGGTGGGAAGCAACGGTCCCATTGGAATCGATCTTAACTGATACGCGAGGAAAAGTTATGGATAAATCGTCGATTTTTGTTATTTTTCCGCGACATGTACCGGTCCCGCGAAAAGACACTCGTCGGGAAATGGTGGCGTTCTCGAGACTCGAGCGAATTCATCGACCGGTGAACCGACCCATATCAAACTAGATACACGTGGCCGTTTATTCGCAACCTTGTCTCACCGGGATATGCAATAACTAACAAGAAATCACGATCGGAATCGGATGATCGTTTACCGCTTCACCGTTTTTCGAGGATCTTGCCGCTCAACATATACGCTGGGACTCTCTCCATGGTCCGTGCTTGTGTATGATGTGCAGTGGTTCGTAAGCGTCAGTATCTCACACCCCTTTAGAGGATCATTGTGACTATTCGGTTCACCGTTTCGGAGTTATTAAAAAGTTACAGACAACCGCCAATTAGCAACAATTTGTTGTGAGATAGAGAAGAAAAAGTTTGAGAACGGTAACGGGCAGTGAAACCAAAATGCAGGTCAAAGAAAACGTTAGCACCATTCCGGCGAAGTCTGTGAGTACGCCGAAATCGAAGACGGCGAAAACAACACCGAAGGGTGGAAGCAAATCCTCCCATCCACCCACATCCGAGATGGTGAACACTGCTATCAAGGAACTGAAAGATCGCAAAGGATCCTCTCTACAGGCTATCAAGAAGTACATCGGCTCCACGTACAAAGTGGACGGAGAGAAGTTGGCGCCATTCATCAGGCGGTACTTGAAGTCGGCTGTCACGTCTGGCGCTGTCGTTCAAACCAAAGGAAAAGGTGCTTCTGGATCGTTCAAGCTGTCCGTGTCGAAGGGTACCGAGTCGAAGACCAAGGTTCAGAGAGCAGTGAAGGCGACCGAACCGAAGACGCCGAAGAAATCTGTCGAGAAGAAAACGACAGCAGCTCGTAAGCCAGCTATCGCAAAATCACCAGCGAAGAAGACCGAGGCAGCGAAGAAGGCCGTGGCAGCGAAGAAACCTACCGCCAAGAAATCTCCCGCCAAAACGGAAAAGCCCGCCAAGAGCAAAAAGACAGCGAAAGCACCAGCAGCCAAAACCAGGACCCCGAGACCGAAAAAGGCTTCAGCATCCAAAACAGTTAAACCAGCGGCGAAGAAATAATTGATCTTAAAACACATTTTTCAACACGTCATAAACAAGTGGCACCTTTCAGGGTCACGAATCACCTTAAAAGTTTCCGTTTCGTTTCAGTACAATGCATACTTTAACAACACCATTTTTGTTTAGTTTCCGATATGTGCTGTGTTAATACGGTCCGATAGTAGAAACATTTTATAATTTATAGCATTAAAGAATGTTTTTCTGATCGGTGCTGAACGGAAGCGTTTCGTGTCTGTACGGATACATAGTATAAATCGGCCTTTATCCGAAAATTATTTGATTGTAGAAAACAGACTGTGATATGCGCATATTGTATTATATGTAATACTTAACCTAGTGCTTTTTTTTATACAGAGTAAGAGTTATGTAGGGTTAGGTTAGGGTTAGTTGTGACTGTGTGTACATATGTGTCGATAAAAGTTTCGAGGTCAAGTAAATACTGATTTTGTAATAACGTTCTTGTAGTTTATTTATGATTATATTTGTTGGAGGATGCGAATGTAATCTTCAATCTATTGGGATACCGTTGGAATAGTTTATGATTGCTGATGTTACAGCATACGAAAATGCATAATTATATGTTAATTTCTGTAAAATGTTCTTCAATTTTTGTGTAACCTGCATCTACAATATTTCACCTGTCTGTAAAAGACTTGAAAATAAAGACTTTTGTACCATGATATTTTTGTTGATTGAACTTACAATGGATAATGAAAATAAGATTAAATACTCCACTTTCCAAATATAAAATGATAATTACAATAAGATTTATTTAGATTAATTTTATTAAGATAGAACATATGTTTCGATTTCTTCTGCAGAAAAATTTTCCCAACTTTTCATGGTAAAAAGTTTCAATTCGTGAATATTTATTGGTTTTTTCTTTACTATTCTTAATTCGAGTATAGCCTCCATATTTTCTATCGGTCATACAGTGGACCACGAAAGTATTTGAACGCACTTTAAAACAGTATATGTAACTTTTTTGTGATCGGACCAATCGACCTGACTTTTTTTGAGCAATTAGAAGAATTAATTTACCAATTGCTAAGAATTATATGAGAAAGTAAAAGAGGCACCATTTATATATAACTTTTTTATTAGAGCCCGTAATGAAAATTTTAAATACGCGTTTTGTAGATGTATGTTAGTTTTACACATGCTGCAAATTTCATCGAAATCGGTTGACACAGAAAAAAACGACACGCATCGAAAGATGTAAGAATCTGTGGATTTTAAGCAGAAATTGACCAAAAGTCGCGAGAAACTATGATTTTCATCACATTCAATCACTTGTAGCTCTTGGGTATGTTAGTCGATTTTGATGAAATTTTCAGCATGTGTATAACTAACATAGATTTACGAAACAGATTTACAAAACATTTTAAATTTTCATTAAGGGCTCAAAAAAAAAAGTTTCAAAAAATGCTTTTTTTATTTTTTATTTTAACCTTATTGTAAATTGTAATTTTTGGGAAATCTTTTTTGCAGATTATTTAGTAAACCAATGCTTCTAATTGATTACAAAACATCAGGTCGTTTGGTACAATTATAAAAAAGTTATACTGTTTTAAAGTGCGTTCAAATACTTTCGTGGTTCACTGTAGATCGAGAATTTGTGGCGGGGCTAGTCTAATAAATTAATATTCTTATCTTCAATATAATTCATCACAACTTTTGCCCTGTGGATACATGCATTATGCTGCTTGAGAATAAAACAGTACCCTATTCGCCTAATAGAACAGTTCCCCTAACCGCTTTCCTGCGGGTATAATAACTTCCTGTAAAAGGTTTAAAAAAATTTTTGAATTTAGCCTTCTTGATAAAATGCAACTATTTTGCCTACACCATATACTGAAAAACATCCCCAGACTCTTATATCTTGTTCCATTACACCTTGCCTCTAAATATATGTATTATATGTATGTTTATGTAGCAAGAAGACCACAACCTCTCTCTCTCTCTCTCTCTCTCTCTCTCTCTCTCTCTCTCATATACGTACGTGAAAATCAACACAATTTCTTCGGTTGTTTTTGCCACAGTGGTGCTTTTATACAATATGAACTTCGTGTTTACTTATTACGCTTTTGTTATCCACTGTTCCTACATATGTACATATATTTTTAGTTAACCGTTACCTACCTTGAAATTTGACTTCGTTTACTTATACTTTTATTGAAAGAATTGAAGAATTTGAAATATAGAAAATGCGGCTTAGTTGACATTTTTGTGTAATAAACAAATAATATAATGTAATTAATAAAATAAAATAAATAAAATTTAGTTTGTAACAGCTTGTAATAAAAATGAGCTCCGATCAGTATACGGTAATGAGAACCGCGATATAAATTGACGCCACTCTTTACCATTTATTTAAAACCATTTAAAACCGCAAAAAGTATGAAATTCCAACTTAGGTGTCTTCGGGAAAACGATATCGAGTATCATATCAACAAATGTCAAAGTCTGGATAAAGTAATTATATGTCATGCATTCGCTATTAGAGCGTCAGAGAGAGAGAGAGAGAGAGAGAGAGAGAGAGAGAGAGAGAGAGAGAGAGAGAGAGAGAGAGTTGATGCCTACAAATTTAACGCCTACTAAACGAATATTTGTATCATGCGCGAAATTATGTAAAACTCTTAGCAATAGATATAGGTATAGTTCCTATACCGAGTACAATAAGTTTAATACCGAACTTCTGTTTTACCAGTTTTAATGCAATTCACTACCGATTTTTAGACTTGTGGCGAATACTAATGAATACAGTTTACATACAGTTTCAATATGTATTATAGGAAAGCTATCAATGATTTTTAAATATTTGTAGGAGACTGAGGTTGTATAGCGTGGATGACATTTCCAACGTATAAGATATTTGTGGCCCTGAAAAGGGCCGGTTGGTTGACAGTGAAACGTGTTCACTTCGAACTGGTGTATTTGGTGACAGCCTTGGTGCCTTCACTGACAGCGTGCTTTGCAAGTTCTCCAGGCAGAAGCAGACGAACAGCAGTCTGGATTTCTCGGGACGTGATGGTGGATCGTTTGTTGTAGTGGGCCAAACGGGATGCCTCGGCCGCAATACGTTCAAAGACATCATTGACAAAACTGTTCATGATGCTCATTGCTTTGCTGGAGATACCAGTGTCGGGATGCACTTGTTTCAGGACTTTGTAAATGTAGATTGCGTAGCTTTCCTTCCTCCTGCGCTTCTTCTTCTTATCAGTCTTGCTTATATTTTTCTGTGCCTTGCCTGCCTTCTTCACGGCCTTTCCACTGGCTTTCGGTGACATTGTCGAAACAGGAGCGTTTCGTCAAAACAAAATTGGTTTCTATACGAAAGTATCGTGTCGAATGAGTTGCCACAAGTTCCAGTCTCTATTTATGTAGAAATGGTAGCCCGACCCCCGCACCAATGAGAGCGCAGCTCTCCCCATTCTCGCGTCCGTGCGCTCTCATTGGTGCGACGTCGATAGTCGCCGGCGGTATATAATGGGGCGTCGGCGCTGCAAAAATTAAAATCTAGAGACTCTTCGTCATCGAACGTTCTCGTACATCAAGCAAACGTACTCAATATGTCTGGACGTGGAAAAGGTGGCAAAGTCAAGGGAAAGGCAAAGTCCCGCTCTAACCGTGCTGGACTCCAATTTCCTGTAGGTCGTATCCATCGACTTCTGAGAAAAGGAAATTATGCTGAACGCGTCGGTGCCGGTGCTCCGGTTTACTTGGCCGCTGTGATGGAGTACCTGGCCGCTGAAGTTTTAGAGTTGGCTGGTAACGCGGCCCGTGATAACAAGAAGACCAGAATTATCCCACGTCATTTGCAACTGGCCATCCGTAATGACGAGGAATTGAACAAACTTCTATCCGGAGTTACGATAGCGCAAGGTGGCGTTTTGCCAAACATTCAAGCAGTACTCCTGCCCAAGAAAACAGACAAGAAGGCTTAATCTCATCATCATCAATATCAAACGGCCCTTTTCAGGGCCATCAATTCTATAACATAGGAATCATTCTCAATTCCATGAATATCTAATATCTAATCATTTTTACTTACAAATTGCTAACACACAGAGACATGAATTCTGATCGTACGAATTCGAATCAACAACATTGACGAAATCGATCCGATTTTATTTTCGTATCAGTTGATACGTTGTAACATGCTTAACCCTTGTGTAGCCAACCGGGTATCCGGGTACCTATTTCCTGCACTTCTTTCAACAATTTTTTAATGTTCCTTTAAACATATAAAATTTCATAATCTTAAAATGAGAATTTGTACAAAAATATGTTAAATACAAAAGTCTCGTATATGTATTCAGAAAGGACAATTTAAAATAGATTATATCATTTATAAGAAGTAACATACCATAAATACCAAAGAAATTTCAAATTGGTATAATTTTTCCAATCTATTAAAATGGTGAGAGATCACATCAGATCTTTGTACATATAATATAAATTTCTTACAATGACCGCACTTTTATCTTTCATAAAGATGCGCAGTCGAATGATAGGTTACCGCATTAGTGTCATTTTTCGTATCTATGTTTATATTATGTTTAGGGTTAGGATCTATGCCCAACACTTATTTGATATAAATTGCATGTTTTATGCAATATATATCATTATAAATATTGCGAGGTTATGAAATAAGAGTGTTGCAAACATTATACTGAAATTATTGATTCGTACAAGTTCTATACTTTATTGACGAAAGCGAAATCACAGTATTCCTGTCGGTAGAATTACGTTTGGCAACCGTGTGCTCCATAAGAATTTGCGATGGGAGACGCAGACGGTGTAACGTGGCAACAACGCGCACGGTTATCGTGTATCACTTTTCTCGTCGATACTCGAACTTCGCACGAAGCACAAATAAAATAAGCTACCGAACAGAGGATATTTACTGCTCCACTGGTTGAGAACTATCTATTTGTTTAATGTACACAATATTCAAACTAGTACTCCAAAACTACGATATCTTTTGCGAATACTTTTGAAGTTCGAGCTTTAGAATAATGAATATAATACTCTCTAATGCAGGAGCATGACTCACCACGATTTTAATATATCGTAATCCTAACCTATGAACTTGGAACACGAGGAGTCTAATCGAGGAAACACATTTTTATTGTTGTATTCACTGAAATAGCTCATCACTAAAATCGAATTATCGATTCTAATCGGGAAAAATTATTTATTACCGAATACGCTATGATTTTCACGAAATTAGCAGGACTTTTTTTAAATTTTCGAATTTACAGGGATTTTATAGAAAGGGTGAAGGTATATGTATCAGTAGTTGAACGTGTATCTGTATTAAACGATTGTGGCCCTGAAAAGGGCCGTTTTGCTCGACGATTGTCTTTGCAGTCGCACGTCAGTGATGATGATGGATGATGATGTCCAGACGATGTAGCTTAACCTCCGAAACCGTACAGAGTGCGTCCCTGTCTCTTCAGGGCATATACGACGTCCATAGCTGTGACGGTCTTCCTTTTGGCGTGCTCAGTGTACGTGACTGCGTCACGAATCACGTTTTCCAGGAATACTTTCAGCACACCACGAGTTTCCTCGTAAATCAAGCCGGAGATACGTTTGACACCACCACGACGAGCCAAACGACGAATAGCGGGCTTTGTAATACCTTGGATGTTGTCACGAAGTACCTTCCTGTGACGCTTAGCTCCTCCCTTTCCCAATCCCTTTCCTCCCTTACCACGGCCAGTCATCTTCGAGAATTGAAAAGTTCTTGTTACAAAGTGAAAGGTTCGACGAACGAAACACTTCTGATGCCTAAACCGGGTTCTCGCTGCGTTTTATAGAGGACAGCTGCGGTGTACCCCCCGCCATTGCGCCGACAGCCAATGAACAGCTACGACGTGTACCTCCGAGGTTATAAATATAACCGCAGGCCAACATCTGTTCCAATAGAAAGGCAACCGTCGTCGAAGACTTGTTAACGCGTTTTCTATTAAAATGACGCGCATTAATCAATGCAATGCGATCAAGGAGAAAAATAAACCACCGCCGGGCAAGAAGGCTCTTAAAGAAATACGCCATTATCAAAAGAGAACCAAATTATTGATCCCTAAGCAATCTTTCGAACGCCTCGTGCAAGAAATAGCGCAGAATTTAAGAAACGATACAAAATAAAATTTTTCCCGTTTGAACAACACAGTTTTTTATTTGTCAAAACGGCTCTTCTCAGAGCCACCAACTCTTTGCGAGGAATACTTTTCCTATCAATTAACAATGAATAATTCATCTTACAGTACTGTACCAAATTTTGGTACAATGTTGCATAGACTTTCTTATGTACATTGTTTATGCCGACAAGACAAACTGTTTAGTAAATTCAGTTTTCTGAATTCCTATCTCTTCCTATTTCTTCAATTCCTATTTCTTTTACTACGAATCATAAAACAAACTTGGTAATATTAATCCATAAGCCCCCTCCAAAATGTTCAAATTGTGTATACGAGAACGATAATAAGTAACAGACAGATTCGTCGACGAAACTGAATCTTCAGCATTGAATTCCAGTGAAAAATTCGTTATTCTTGTGAACATTTCCATCGATATAACTGACAATGCCAACCTATAGCGGTACACTGTTCTTTATAATAAAGAGAGGGCCGCCGCTATCGCCATAAAGTAAGTCGTTATGAACTTGGAAGAAGAAGCGCGTGGCTGCAGTTTACAAAATTCTTTCTCCTCTGGCAGGCATTCTGATCAAGGCCACTATCCTTTCATCTATGTGCCAGGTCAGACCGCATTCGTCGTTGCCGATTATAGGCAGCATAGCGTACTTTAGGGCCTTTGTAGCTGAGCTGGTCTCTGGCCCTCCTTTCCCCACCGAACCGCCTAGCCGGTCATGTCAACATAGGATTCCCTCGCCTCGCTCGAGCCAGCCAGCTGTGCCGGTTGAATTTTTTCTACGAAGAACAGCGCCCTTCGAGCCGGCCAAACAAGCATAACCGTATACATGTCCATCTGAAAGTCAAACTATTGCACGTTACTCTCGAGAGTCAAATTCTGCAGTGTACACTAATCTGAAAATCTACTAAATAAGAAACAAATTCAGACAATTTCAAATTACATTTTGAGACAACAAAATTTAAACAATTGATTAAAAAATGATTACAAAAAATTTACGAGAATTATCAGTAAATACGAATCATTTTCTAATGAATTTTAGTGCAAATTTCATCCCATAACCCTTATGGTTCAAGAGTTATAGTAAAATGTCACGATCCAGCCCACTGTGTTCGGCCAATCGGCTGTCCGAGGCTGTATATCGCGGTGCAGCGTTCGCTTCAAATAATTTTAATTTCGTCAATTTTCAAATGTCCATCTTTTTAAAAAGAGGTCCGTAAAGGGGACACTTGGAGCTATATCCTTATTTCTTTTCAATTTTTTGAAAAGTGGCCTGCTATGAATACATGGCATTTGTTTAAAACAAATCGTCTGTAAAATCAACAATTTTTAAGATATCGGAAAATCCTTTGAGATTCGTTCATATCACTAAAGATTACAACATATTTAAATTTGAACAAAATCCGAATTTTTACTCCGAAAAGTGTCCGTTTTCGCGTTTGGTGTTTCAAATTGTCCTATCGTTCCGAATTTCGGAGGATCGTTTACGGTAGATTGTCGGTTGAGCAATAACACACGATTGTAGAGTTAAAAGAGTGCCATACAAATTTATTTATTTACACAAATACATCAAGGTGTAGTAATTGTTCGTTTTAGAAGATTGCTAGTATCATTTCTATCTTTGAAAGTATAGTCCCGTGACCTGTTGGATCCAGTCGATGTAGCCAGCCACTCTTGAGAACACACCGGGGCGATCGCTTGGACAATTCGCATCTCCGTAGCTCACAATTCCAATTTGAAGGGGAACACGATTTTGGTAAATGATCAGAGGACCGCCGCTGTCGCCCTGGAAGAGAAAAAGAAACGGTGAATACTCCAATTTTTAGTTCTCCCAGCACAGAGGACCAAAAGATTATTCGAAGAACGTTCGCCGCGTATCGCAAAAAAAATATCTGTATGCAGCATGTGCACTCGTGGAACAAAGGAAAAGGGCCGCCGAGCAAGTATGGCGGGAGCGGACGTGGAGTGTGCCTGCCTGGCCCCTTAGCAAGAGGCTACGAGCCTGCCTTTGTAACCCCCAGACACATATATTTTTATGGCCTCTATGGGCACGGTATAAAAATGTGAAAATTAATGCCTTTTATGTTGCGATTTCTATGATCGCCGATTTAAAGCATACTACTCGTGTTGACAAATAAATCTTCCTTGGTTACTCTAAAGGCATTCCGTTTTTCTTATAACTGTCTTATAAATGTCTCCTATCTCTGAACTTACTCGGTGATTCAATTTACTTAGCGATTGCTTTAATTAAAGCATTAATCTGAATTTACTCACTGATTGGTTTAAAGCATTAATCGGAAAAAATACATATCGGCAAGGAAGAAATTGAAGAGTGAAATTTCTATAAATTATTTTATAGAAATGGAGTGGAAGAAATGTTCTTATATTCGAAGTTCTACCGTACTTGAAAGTATATGAAAATTTCATTAAAACGTTTTCCAAGATGAAAAGTGTGATAAACGCGCGAACTTCGCGGTCTAGTAATTAGTAAAATGTAGAATAGCTTGCGGGGCGAACTATGAAATGTTACCTGACAAGCATCCTGTCCGTAGCCAGGTGCCGTGCACACGTGCTTTCCCGACGTTACAGCCCAGCTCATGCTGCATTGCGCGATTGAAATGACCGGCAATGTGGCGTATTTCAGCGAATTCGATCCTACGCCCGTGTTTCTATCTTTTCCCCAGCCGATAACGGAAGCTTTCTCTCCGTTAAAATCATCGTATATGTCACTGTATCCCGCCACCTGAATGGGCTGGATGCTTCCTGAAATGTAATGATTCTGTTAATTAAACCCGATTATGGTACAGGATGGAAGGAATAGTAATCGTGCTTCTCTTACGTCCAAATGGAATATCCTGTGGCATGTATAACAAGCCGACATCGTTTATGGACGGCTCGTAGTCCGGATGAAGGGCGCCCATCTCCGTCATCATAGTAACCCCAGGCCCTTCGTAGAAATTGTAGCCCATGCCGGATTTATCGTTCACGCCGAACAGCACGAAGAATTTCCGTGGTACGTTGGCCACGCAGTGACCTGCTGTCAATACCCATCTGGTGGAGATAATTGTTCCTCCACATTGGGCAATGTAGCCTCTGCCCATTAGCCGGTGCACCACAGCCATAAACGGGAACTGATTCTTCGACGCGTACCTCCCGCCGAAGATTCTATCCGCGTCGTCTGCCAGATTATTTTCTACAGATTCAAATTGCAGCACAGGTTACGATAAATTCTAACTGTCCATCCGTGAAAAACCTGGGTCGTTCATTTCCGGAATTTCACTCTTGAATTTCTTCCTTTCTAGTATTTACTTTTTCCTATTACACTATTAACCCTTTGCACTCCTTTGTCGAATGTGACTCGACATCAGAGAATTATTTATATTTTTTAGAGAGTTAAAAATAGATATAAGTTCCACAAATATAAATTACAACAAAGTTTAAGATCTATATTTAATATAATTAGTAGACAAAATTGTTTAAAATTAGTTTGTTGGCAACAAATTTGTAAAATAATTCGGAGTGCTAAGGGTTAATATTGGTTTGGTAACGTTTATGAATTGAAATTCGAAGATAAAATTAAAACATTTAATCATAGATTTATTCTATAATAGATTCTCCATGAGGAGTCTTTCAGTTGACACAGGAATTTTTCTCCTAATTCTGATCTTGATTAAATCACAAATGCAAATATGAGAATTTGCAGAAATGACCCGCTGTCTGGTCGCGAATCTTGATTTCTCGGTTTCCGTTTCGTTAAATAAACTGCTATGATTTTATCCAATTTTTGTGGCTGCTAATGCTAACTAAGCCGACAGTCAATTTCCCGATGTTTCTCTTTGTTGTAGACCGTGGATCTTTATGCAAAATAGAAATGGTTTGGATCAATTGCAAGAAACAGAAGACAGCTTAACTTTTTTGTTCCTTTGATGATCGTAGTCAATTGAGAATAAAATATCGATGTCCTTGGACTGGTTAAAATTGCACCAACTCGCTTTTGCCATAAATGCATAAAATCCGCAGTCTAATGACAAAAAACGTACCTTCCCCTGTTGCTGGAAAGTGTCCGAGGCCGTTGATGAATAGATGATTCGAGCGACTGCTGTTCAGAACTTCGTTCAATTTGTTAACGACTGGAGGGCTCTTCGACAGTGGACTGCAAAGTACGTTGCTGCCCATGGTTAGGAAAACGGCGACGAGGAAGAGCGACATGATGTTTGCCAAACTCATCTTGAACTGTCCAAAATCTGTGTACCCTTGCCTCTTATATACGTCCACCCGCTTTCTACTCACCCTGACGCACAGAACTAGGGAATAATGGTACATTCCAAGGGATGCACAGAACAAATCCTGAGGGATTAGATACAAAAGAGCCATCCCGTTAAGATCTCCGAGGCTGTGTCCAGCGCCATTTAAAAGAGACATGGCCTTGTTACAATTTCCTGTTATTGATGGACCTGCAGTCCCATGGTATTCCTACCTGGCTTGATCCTCACATCCGAGAATTCTCTCGGAAAAGGGAATGGTAAAATCTACCCTGCAAATGTTAATTCGACAAGCTTGGGGAATTTTGCCGTTACCTGACGAGGATGCGATTCTGTGTGCACCATTAGGGCAACCGGAAACGCATTTCTACCCTTGGAGACTAACTTATCTTATCCCTTAGGCTTAAGCCTTAGGGGGTCGTCCCTCTTCGAACATCTCATCGGTTTACCTTCTCGATGCAGATGCTCACGCTCAAATCGATTTTGCTTTTCCTTAGTCGAATTGATTTTCCGCCACCTGGTACGTACAATAGTTTGCTGACGTTTACGTGCAATCTTCGACTGATAATAGCAGAACACAGTCTGTTCGTTAATATTTACTTTTCATGTTTTAATTTAATTGTCGAGTTAAATAAAATCACACTAAAATATCCATGTATCAGGAAATATTGTACCAAATTACTTTAATATAGTTTTTCTGTATTCATTGTACGCTGACAAAATTCATAACTTCGACTCTCACTTCAACTCCTCCCTTTTTTTATCTCCGACTCCGAATCCGACTCCGATTCCGATTCCGATTCCGACTCTCCAAATTTAAAAAATATGTACACAAAATAATTAAAAGTTGTATTTTAAGATTTAAGAGCGTCTATGAAAGAGAGGATTTGATTGAAGCCATTATTTTACTTAATTAGAGCTATATTACAAAGAAATTGATTAAAAATGTTATTTTGTTCTTATAGATATAGATACAATGTATAAAAGAAACTTTGTTTTAATGTTTGACCATTTGTCTCTTTTTTTGTTATGATTCATTTATTTAAAATAAAAAATGCTAGAATGACAATATAATTTAATTTTTGAGTAGGTGTATTTTAAAAGAGAGAGAGAGAGAAAGAGGTTTTACGACGCAACACGTCCTTTGAACGGAATCAATTTAAAGATCCAGTTTATTTAAAGACCCACAATGCTAAAAATGAAATGAGGTATCTGTTCTTTCTTGTTCATATACCCCACAATTGTTCCAAATTATTAAAAAACAAATCTGTGTAAAGTTTGATCTCGATCGGATAATAGAAAAACGTGCCCCAAAGCTCTTAAACATTAAAATAATTAATGAAATGCTCATAAAATCGTTTTTCTCGAACATCGTCTAAACTATTTACCGCATCGAAAAATATGTTAGACAAATCTGTAGGCGCTACAGACTGTTACTTTTTTTCGTAAGACAAACGGTTTTCGAAAAAATTGAAAAAAATGTTGGACAGAAATGAAAATTTTTTCTTAAATTTGAAAATTGAAGTGTTTTCAATATCTCTTATCAATAAACATTAACGAAAATGTGTTGTTCTTTATTGAACTTGCGGCACTTACGTTTTTTTAATTGAATATTATTTTGCAGAAAATTGCATAAATGCTACTAACTGATTAACTAAAGATAATTTATAATATTAAATGTATATTTTCTGTTAATCGTTCGAATATACATTCAGGTAGTTATAATAATAATATAATAAGAAACACAGTCAAAAAGGAAGAATAGGAACAGTCTATGATAATGTGTATTCTTAAATCTGTGTTTATATTATGGCTACTGAAAACGATCATAAAGGGCAACATTGAAAATACCCAGTCTATATGTATCTACAGGTTCAGGATATTTTGAACAAAGACTGTGGCCGTTGAAATTTAAACCATAAGCCATACTTCGCACAATAAACATTTCTATGCCTGCTAAAATTTCAGTGAGATACACCGCTCTATATTCTACCAAAACTATTGTTACAATAATATACATATTGATTAAGTTCTCATTACAAAAATAAGAATTCGTATAAATGAAATCAGATTTAACGCTAACGACTACCACGACCGGTTTCACATTTTCTATTTCTTAATTATTGAAATTATAAAGATGCTTCTAAATAAACTGTAAAATTCAATTTACTTTAGATTAACGATTGCTACAAACGATATTGAAGATAGTATTAAATTGAATTTCCTGTTGAAGGCACAAGAAACGGTAGGAAGGTAATCGCAGAGGTAAGAGACGAGTTGACTCGTCTTGCTTGGAGAACAGGTCATGCATTTATACCAACAATATTTTTGCTATAGAAGAAACTGAAAGTTGCCACGCGTTCAAGCGATTTGGTGGCCCTGAAAAGGGCCGATTGTATTTTGCAATGTTGTAAATGTCGTTTGCTGACATCTAGCCTCCAAAACCGTAGAGAGTTCTGCCCTGGCGTTTCAAAGCATAGACGACGTCCATGGCCGTTACAGTCTTCCTCTTGGCGTGTTCAGTGTAGGTGACGGCATCTCGGATAACGTTTTCAAGGAACACCTTCAAGACACCGCGCGTCTCTTCGTAAATCAAACCGCTGATTCGCTTGACGCCACCTCTTCTTGCCAATCTGCGAATGGCGGGCTTGGTGATGCCTTGGATATTATCACGCAACACTTTCCTGTGCCTCTTGGCACCTCCTTTTCCCAAACCCTTTCCTCCCTTTCCGCGTCCAGTCATCTTGTATCAAAAGTTTGCTTCGACTGTGAGGATCAACGAAATATGTATGTCGAAAAACTTCCAGCGGTCGCTTATATGTTTAAAACCCGGTTCCCCCCCACCACGGTACGCGTAGCATCTGCTCCTTCGGCGTTGCCCCACCACCGCGCGACGGACCAATCGGGTGCGGCCAACTGGAGCACCACAGACCATATAAGCGGTCTTTTTCGGCGTCCGATCACAGATTGACGATTGACTGTGTACGAAGTTTGTTCGACTAGTACTTTGTTGATACTACCAGCGACACGATGGCTCGTACCAAGCAGACTGCAAGAAAATCGACTGGCGGAAAAGCTCCCCGCAAACAATTGGCGACAAAGGCCGCTCGTAAAAGCGCACCTGCAACCGGAGGAGTGAAGAAGCCTCATCGCTACCGTCCTGGAACAGTAGCACTCCGAGAAATCCGTAGATACCAGAAGAGCACTGAACTTCTGATCAGGAAACTGCCGTTCCAACGACTTGTTCGTGAAATCGCTCAGGACTTCAAGACCGACCTTCGGTTCCAAAGCTCCGCCGTCATGGCCCTTCAGGAAGCCAGCGAAGCGTATCTCGTAGGTCTCTTCGAAGACACCAATCTCTGCGCTATCCATGCCAAGCGTGTAACCATCATGCCTAAGGACATCCAGCTGGCACGACGAATCCGTGGAGAGAGAGCTTAAATTACTCTCAACACCAACATTTACAAAAACGGCCCTTTTCAGGGCCACTAATATTTTATCGAAGAAACAAACCTCGATTCACACTTTCACCACCTTTTCCTGATATCCCAATCGAAAATGAGAAATTTATTCGTTCAATTTTTATCGTAATTATTACTGTGATTGTCTAGTTACAATTTTTAAGTATTTAGAAGATAGTACAAAATAAAAAAGGCGGAAGAAATAGTAGACTGGCTTCGGAATATCGACAGAAAAAGAAAAGGAGAGGCAATAGAGTTGATTTACGCGTTATTAAGATAGATTATTGCTATTATGGATATTAACAATATTAATGTATAGAGTGTAGGGTTTTTGGTATGGGATATGGATGGAGGGATGAGTGACATAAGATAAATATAGATAAATAGATAAATAATGAGAAAAAAGTCCGATTTCTTGACCGCGAGGTCGAAAATAAATTATGTAGGTAGAACAAGAAGCAAGCATATAGGCGGGAACAGGCGGGAAGAAACCACGGGTGACCACGGGAGAAGAAGTTCCCGCGTTTTATGTATACAAATCAATACAAATGGCCGACAAAAACGTGGGAAATTCTTCAACCGTTAATTATTAAAATGTACAAAGTGCAAGAAATATAAATAGACTCGATACTTGATAATTAACAAAAATTTATTGGAATAATTCTAGATACTGCTCTGCTTAAAGATATTGTGCAATAACATGTAATTATCGGTAGAACTAGAAAATGGCGGGAAGCAACCACAGGTGAAAACTTTTCCCGCCATATGTATGTGACGTCCAGTGACGTCACAGCACGTCACAGCGACACGCTGTTTCTCCCGCGCACCGACTTGTCACTTCCGGCGCCTCGAGAAGGAGGAAACAAATTTTACAGCCGCGACCGTTCTTTTCTATTGAATACACTTGAAGATGCACCGGCCTTTTGTTTCCGCCCTTCTCTTTTCTCGATTTGCGTTGCTATGTGATAGCGTTCTTTTTTATAATTATGTTATTATGTTTTTCTGTTCTTTTGTTCATTCTGTTTCTGATTTTAATTACGACAATATCTCATTAACTTTTCTTAATAAAAGTTTTAAAATAATTGTTATTCAGTTATTATAGTTTTGTTAGTTTATTGAAAATCCTTCCTTTACATGTAATCCCAAATGTATATATAAAACGCGGGAAAATTCTTCAGCCGTGATTGCTTCCCGCTATTTTCTTGTTCTACCGATAATTACATGTTATTGCACAATATCTTTATCCAGAGCAGTATTTAAAATTATTCCAATAAAATTTTGTTAATAATCAAGGGTAATTGTGCATAAAAGGTCCCACCTCATCGATTTTGATAAAATTTAAATATTGCATGTCCGGGCTGTGTGTATTCGTCAGCATGATGCGACCGCTCGTCAACTGTTTCTACAAATATATCACTGCGATCGTCGAACGATCTATATACCGCGTGAACTTTTTAAAACATATGATGATGAAGAAGAAAATTTATTTAAAATAATAATTTAGTATAATTGAAAATTTAATTGAAGTAATTGAGTACATACATACTGGTACATATTACGATGCGCATTACCAGGTATACATATGAAGAATTTATTGTGATTTATCCGTATAGCTCGATGTATACTTTATTTATTTCATATTTTTATCGATATTAGTAGAAGTTGTATTTAGAGGTTACGGTGCAAACCCATATGCTCACATCGCAAACATAATTTAAATGTATCTTTAGCGAAGCTTATAATTGAAGACCTTGGGTAAATTCAGATTTAAAGAACTTTAATTCTTGCACCAAACAGTCTGTAATATATAACAATATGTAAAACCGGTGCAGCTTTATTAAAAAGTAGACTCGCCTGGTCTTGGCCTCAGGTTCTTCAATTTTATTTACCTCAGTCTCTTTATTCTATACAAATTGTTGCATGACCAACTAATTTACTTTATGATAAATAGTGACTAAAATGTTTTCGACAGTGAATCTCGACCGGTCGCTATCCTTAGTCAAAAATCTGCACTATGACGTATCATTGTAAATAGACATCCATGCTCCTTCTCCCCTTAAGACTGAAGAAGACTGAAACAGGTTCTTAGTGAAAACCTCAGCATAGGTCTGACCTTACATGTTTGTATTCCTATCTATCACAAATTGTCAGACTTTCAACGAATTATACCTTGTAACGCGCTTCTCTTACTTTATAACCAGAGTTATAGTTGTGGAGTTTCATTAATAAACTAGTGTTTTATTTATCATAAACCTAGAATGTTTATTAATGCTCATTCGGAATACGACAAAATGTTGACAATATAATTGATAAAAATCAGTGCATTTTATTTAAATGTTTATAAAGAGATGGATAGCTTTAGCGTCGGTCACATTGTCTGGATAGACACAGAGGTAAATTATAAAAAACTATTAATTCATTCGAATTTTTTATCTGTAACGAAAAAGTATTTTTACCTTCAGTTAACAGGTCTCGACATAGAGAAAGATACAATTTTGGAAATTGCTTGTTTAATTACCGACAAAGATGTAAATGTAATTAGTAGAGAATTTAATGTTGTGATTAACCAGTCGGATGCGATATTAAGCAATATGGATGAATGGTGTATGGATCACCATGAGAAAGTAAGAAAATTTCTGTAAGAAGCAAACAATTGTTTTAGTCACACTTTTTTTTTGACAATGGGCATATTTATGTTTGTTAGACAGGATTGATAAAAGAGTCGGAGTCAAGTAAAATCACCCTAAAAGAAGCTGAGAAAATGTTACTTGATTTTTTGAAGACATATGTATCAGCGGAAGTTTGTCCATTAGCTGGTAATACAGTCTACATGGATTGTATGTTTTTGAGGAAACACATGCCATCGGTCATTAGTTTTTTACATTACAGAATCATTGATGTCAGCACAATTAAAGAACTAGCGAGGTTGTGTTATTTATATTTACATTATTCATATACATATTTAAATTACGATCATGTTGCTTGAATATAATATGAAATTTATTTGTAGAAGGTGGAATCCTTTGACTTATAAAAATGTACCTGAAAAGAAACTCTGTCACAGAGCTTTACCAGATATACAAGAGAGTATACAAGAACTGAAGTACTACAAAGAGAATATATTTTTAGCTCCTTGATAGGCCACATTCCATTTATGAAATCTACAAGTCAAATCGTAATTTTTTGAAAAATATACCAGATTTTATAGATATGGATCAGAACGATTGTCGTTGATAAGCACCTTATAGAAATGAACGACGAGTAGGAAGCGATAAATGAAAGAATTAATTAATTATAGACACAGCGAAACAGAATCTACATATACAATGCATAGAATGTATTTTATTTTCTCCCCTCGTATTTATGCTTTCAATATTTAACATTGATATTCAAGCAGTTTGAAAACAGCGTTCGTTCCTTAAAATATTCTATAAACCTTGCTGAAACATCTCCACTGGAACGTATTCTCCAAAGGTACAGAGAAACTCTCAAGAAAATGAAGTAAGAGCTTTATTATCAACTCTTTGCACAATTAAAAATAGTTTATTCGATAACAACACATCCATCAAGGAATCTTTAGAGGAAAACTCGAATGCAAACTGAGGATACGTAGCTCAAATCATTGTAATCTACTGTAAACTTTATAAGATAAGTAAATTTTTTAATTCTAACTCTACTCTTTTAATTCTACTTGCATGTAAACAAATGATATTTTTCTCGTATTCATTTTGTGAATAGATCGCTACAAAAAAGGTAAAAATTTTTAGAAAACTGAAATTAAAGTACTAGTTATCGTAGTCAGAGTTGGGCAAAAATATTATTTAGATAAAAATTTTTGCCCAACTCTGATTGTAGTTCATGCATTATTGCTTGTACAGCTAAGCATTACGAAAAATCGAAAATGCTTTTCGATTCTTGAGCTACAGTTAGATAATGTTATGGGACGGTAATAAAAATATGTTGCTTAACGTTCCCTATGAAAATATTGGAATCATTTATTTTGTCTTAGGCTACCAAGTTTTTAATTCAATTGATTGATTAAATGTGGTTTCAATCCAATTTTCAATGAAACAATCAAGAAGTCAAGAATAGGAAAAATGACCGCTCATGTTGGCGCATGTGGCACTTTTCGTGACATCCATTACGCTTTACGCTGCCCCGTGGATTGTTTTTATTGTTGGGTTCTGTCAAATATTAAGACAGCAATTCGACGCTTCGCGATGCGAAGTGCGTGCCACGTGGTTAAAACATGGGTTTCTTGGAGGATACGTTCGTGATTCTTATTACGCAGGTGTAAATTTATTTCCTCTAGTATTCATACATATGCCGGTACTCATAGACGTTACACAATTAGGTTATGAACGATTAATTTTTCACATTCGAAAGATTCAACAATTGTAACCGTTGTCGCACTTGACGATGCATTATCCTCGCTGCAAATAAAATGTCCAAAATCCTAGATTTTTAAATAAATATTGTACGATATTTTAATTAAAAAGTTCAATTGTTCAACAGTGTTCTACTAAGATTGACTGCAATCAGAATTGGTCTTTGTGATAAATTCGTCGTTAATGTATTAAATAAGATAGCAAATTGTACTAGTCACATGTAATTTATTCCGATTGTATTAATGCTGCCGAAATAAATAGGTGGTTTCAAATTGTGTGGTTTATTTGACAAATTGCTATGTGTTTTTAGTTAATCTTGTGTAACTAGATTGTGTATTGTCGAAGCTCAACAATGTTATGTGTGCGAGTTTTTTCTTATTCATTCGTGTTACGCATTCCAGGTCATCTTCTTCTTAGGAGGATGGGTATTTTTTGTAAAAAAATTGTTTCGCGATTACGAAGTTCATCACAGATTAGTACAGTTAATTTTTTCCACAACATTTTCATTGTCCTGTACAATGTTCGAGCTAATTATTTTTGAAATAGTAGGAGTCCTTGATTCTAGGTAAGCAAGCGTTATCTTGTCTGTGGAATAAAATTTCTTGACGCCGCATTTCATTTAGTTCTAGATATTTTCATTGGAACACTGGTCTCTATATGCTCCTATTTATGGTAATTGTGTTGATTCCATTTTATATAGCATATTTTATTATCAGTAATATAAGACTCGGTATGTATTAATCACAAATGATCGCAAGACTATAGATTTTTATGCACTTATCGCCCATACATCGCCATCCAAAATATAAGAAAATGTAAATAGAATGTTAATAGAAATTATGCTTTCCTTTATTTTAGTATTTTAGTATAGTATAAATATGAAAATTGGAATTTGCATGATGATCTTTGGTCTAACGATTGTACCGATATTATCTATCGTTATTACTAACTTTATGTTTTTCCTGCAGTAAGACTGAAATTAATAAGGCCGTTAACAGTCGTTGTATATCTCTTTTATCTATATCTGTTCTGGAAAGTGGGAGACCCATTTCCAATCCTAAGTCCAAAGAAAGGCCTACTGTCTATCGAACAGGGTGTTAGCCGAATCGGAGTAATTGGAGTTACCGTGATGGCGCTATTATCAGGATTCGGTGCTGTAAATTATCCATATACCTCTATGGCTTACTTTATGAGGCCTGTAACATATACCGACGTGCAGGCCATAGAGAAAAGATTACTGCAAACAATGGATATGATCGTTGCTAAGAAGAAAAGAATAGCACTAGCTAAAAAGGGAGAAGTTGTAGGACATACCGAAGCACGGTCTAGACTGTGGGGCATGTTGGGCCCTTTGAGCGGCGCTAAAAGTAATCAAGAAAGTATGTTTTTTATCTTTGAATGTTCTCAAAAGATGGAATAACGTGATGCATAATAGTATGATCGTTTAGGTATTAAACAGTTGCAAACGGAAGTGACCGCCTTAGAAGAATTGTCCCGACAACTGTTTCTAGAGGCACACGACATTCAGAACGCGAGGGAACGTTTGGAATGGGCGGCTACTTGGCAAGGAAAATATTTCAATGTTTTGGGATACTTTTTCTCTGGTTATTGTACTTGGAAGATATTTATTGTATGTGTTAAGCTCGATCGATTAAAAGACTACGCAGGATGCTTCGATATCCATGTAATATTTTCACGCGAGAATTTTCACTTTTCAGTCAACGATCAATATTGTTTTCGATCGCGTGGGTAAAAAGGATCCCGTGACCAGAGCAATTGAAATTGCCGTTCACTGGATGGGATTTGACATCGACGTTACGTTTTGGTCGCAACATATTTCGTTTTACCTTGTTGGTTGTATCGTATTGACCTCCATCCGTGGATTATTACTAACTCTTACGAAGGTATGCTCAAGAAACATCTTCTTATTCTGATAGAGTGGTCTTTGATATTTATTAAGTATAATGTGGTATGTACATGTTACATCAACATTGTAAAATACGATTGATACGTCGTTGGATCATCAGTCTTGGAAAATGCTTATTAGGCGGCTAATCTTATTCCGTTCTATTTCAGTTTTTTTATGCTATATCGAGCAGTAAATCATCGAATATTATTGTACTTATACTTGCTCAGATAATGGTAAGAATTAGCTTCTCTAACGTTAATATTTTGTAGATATGTTTGGTAACGCAATTATGCTCTGTTTCTTTATAGGGTATGTATTTCGTATCTTCTGTACTTTTAATGCGAATGAATATGCCAGCGGAATATCGTATTATAATCACCCAAGTACTAGGAGAATTGCAATTTAATTTTTATCATAGATGGTTCGACGTAATCTTCTTGGTATCCGCATTATCTTCTATAGTGTTTTTGTATTTAGCACATAAGCAAGCACCGGCAGAACGTGTTTAACATAATAAAATGTTTTTTAATGAAATACGGCCATGTCTCTGCATTTTTTGTTCACTGTTCCTTCATAAAAGAATATTGTAACCAAATTCTGACTAAATCAATTTTTTGTTCAGGGATACATTCATAGATGAAGACGGGCAAAATTACGAAACATATAGGCAATACAGGATTCGATATAGATTAAGAAAGAATCTAAATATTTTTTTAGAAACATGTTTATGACGCTTCTATTTCTAATACATTCAATTATTTTATCAAAGATGACGTTTATGATTATAAGCTTTAGCGATCGTACAACGATTTTCGTTACTGCCAACCACTCGAGTAAACAGAAAAGATTTTTTTAATTCGCTAAAGTAATAAGTATGCCGTTTACATAATATCTCTAGGTTGTATTTGCTCCGTTATAGTATACAATGTCCCCTTGATCACAGACAGCTGGAAAAAATGCGCGGATAAAAAGAAAACTGGCATTATTGTATAATTACTAAGATTACGATGGATAGTTCTGTGAATCTAGTAAATTAATTCGATCGTCCATTCTTCTCCCATATTTACACCTGGTTTCCGCACTGTTAATACGTTATTATTTGGATTGTATTTGGCTTCCAAAGTAACTTTTCCCAAACCTAAAACAAAAAATAATTGTTTGATTTATTAAACAAATTCGAACAATCGATCATACATTTAAATTACAATTACTTACTGCGCGATGTCAACACGGCAGACGTTACACCTCGCGATGGATTGGCAATGTCTACTCTCTCCAACCAACTTTCCGTTCGATATGAAGCTAATTTATCTATAAACGACGACGTTAGCTTATTCCCTTCTAAATTGAATTTCAAATACAGATATTTTCCATGGCGGTATTCGAAGCTGGATTCGTCATCGATGTACAACGTGCCGTTCGCTTTGCCATCGGAATCGGCGATGACTATCAAAGTGTACGGATCGTTCTTCATGGGGACCGTACTGCGACGTATTCTCATCTTGCGTGAAACTATAGAACCACCTCGTTGAAACACCGGAATTTTGTGAAGGGTCACGGGTATATTAACGGAACCTGCTTGGGCATAGGGTTGCATGGTATCGATGTCGTACCAAGTTACTTTGCCCTCGCCAGGGAAGTAAACGTTAACATCGGTAGTAGACGGTTGAAAAACTGGATGTACGAGAATGGAGTCTCCAACGAGTATTTCATCGTCGATGGTGTACGTATCTGTCTCGGTGGGGTAGTGAGTCCACAAGGGTCGCACGACTGGAGTGCCGTTCACTTCGTGTTCTCGGAAGAGTGTGTACCATAACGGTAAATACGAGTATCTCATTCTGAACGCTTCTCGAACGATTTGGACAGTTTCCTCGTTGAACGTCCATGGCTCACGACGTTTGGTCTCGATGTGAGAATGTTGACGGAAGAAGGGAAGCCAAGCTCCAGCCTGATTCCACCTGATGAACAGTTCCGAGTCTGGGTTCTTGAAGAAACCTCCAACATCCGCACCACAGAACGACATACCGGCAACGGCCATACTGAGACACATGGGGTAGCTAATTCGGTAATGGTCCCAGTCAGCCGTGTTGTCACCGGTCCACATAGCCGAATAACGTTGCGACCCAGCGAAGAAAGATCTTGTCAGTATGAACGGTCGTAGAGAGCCTCCGGATCTTCTGAACAAAGCATCGTACGTGGTCATGTGGTAACGGAGTCCATTGATGTTGTGGATACTTCTGTGCTCCCAACCACCGTAATGGACGAGGTCCTTGGGCATGGTTATCTCGGGGCCGTTGAACACGCTCGGCTCGTTCATGTCGTTCCAAATATATACGTCGTTGGTAGTGCCATGGAATTTGTCTAAGCTGTACTGCTCTATGTAATACTCTCGTACTTTCGGGTCGAAGTAGTCCAAGTACGAAGACGATCCTGGCCAGCACCAACCCTCGTAGTCCTTTCCGTCTCTCGTCTTCACGTAGTATCCCAGTTTCGTAGCGTCGTTGTGAACGAAATAGTTTGAATCGCGTTTGATATGTGGATCGATGATGACAATCAGTTTTCTACCTTTCGCGGTCAAGTTGTGGATCATTTCAATGGGATTCGAAAATTTCCGTGTGTCCCAAGTGAAATACTTTTTGTTATCGGTGTACTCAATGTCCAGCCACATAGCGTCCAGTGGTAAGTCGTACATATCGAAGCTGTCCGCGATTTGTATCACATCGTCTTGGTCATTGTAATTCCAACGACTCTGGTGATAGCCTAGCGCGAACATTTGCGGCAATGGCGCAGTGCCTGTTAAGGTGGTGTATTGTTTGAACGCGTCCATAGGCTTAGGGCCCAACAGAAAGAATACATCGATAACACCGTTCTCGGACATGAAGTGAGCATCAACTTGAGACTTTTTCGTAGAGCCAGATACAAAGTTAACGATGCTTTCTACCACATTGTTATCGGCGCTTGACAAAATGTCGATCCACGTTTCCGCGGCGTTGTGCCAAAATACGCCGGTTGTCCTCTCTTTGCCGTGGGCATAGAGAACAGGTATTGCTCCATAAATTGACATTCTTTCATTGGTTTCATACTCGAACACATCCAAGTTGTACAGTCTGTACGGATGAGATTGTTTTGTTGATTTTAAAGCGAAAGAATCGGCGTGCTCCGGTACACCGTACGCGTGTTCTGCTCCAGGAAAACTGAAATCCAAAGCTATCGCTTCTGGACCGAAAGGTTTCGAATCGTGATGAGCCTTGAAGTTTTCCTCCCATGCGCCTGGATCGCTTTCTGCTCCATCGCCTGGGAATTGACTGTTGCTTGGGACTTGAACGTTTTCTGCATTTTCTTCTTGTTCCGGTTTGCTGTTGAAAAATAGTAACGAAATTGCGAGTTGGACAGAATTCAATGTATCGGGTAATTCTTGTTAGACATACTTAGGCTTTGCACGGCGATGTTCGAATCTCATGAGACCCCTAGCATTGGCAGACACGACTAGTATATCTTGAGAATATACGTCTACCCTAAACGGCGAAGCGTGCAATATGGCTTTGTTTGCTCCGCTCTTTATGGTCGCTTGATCCACAGTTTTTTCAACCAAAGTTAACTGAACTGTTTGAGGCTGATCCTGAAGGGCAAATTCAGGTTCGTATCTTGGGTGCAGTGGATTCTTTTCATTGATATGAAGTCTGAATGTACCATCCTTTAATGCAGTTAACTGCAGTACATAAAGAACACCTGTATCTTTATTAAATAAGTCTGCGGAGACGCTATGATCGTTAGAAACGATTGTGTCTATTAATAATTGATAAGGCGACTTCCCGGGTTCAACTTTTCTGCAGCGTCTATTGGCACAATGTGAAAATAAATTCAATTACATGTTATATAAAGAAGCATGTCGCTATATAAGAGAGATAACTTACCTGCAGAAGCTGCTTTGATCACATGTTTTAAATGTGTCTCTATTTACCGCATTCGCAAAGAGAGGAGAACAGATTAATAAGAACAGTAACCCCGACCTGTAATACACATTTCTAAGTATACAAGACATATTTATGGAACAATGATAGTCGAAGTATTCGTTTTATGAACATTAATAAAGATTTTATTTCGGATGAATGCAAGGAAGGATGAAAAAGTGCTGGTATTATGTCAGCCTAGTAGAACGAGCTTTATAACGCTTCTAAATGACAAAATCGATCTTTAAATGGGTTTAGATGGAAAATATTGATTCTACAAAGAAATCATCGCTAGCAAAGTAGCGCCGCGTGTCGTACTGTTCGAAAAAATTGCTGTATATCGAAAACGATGTTATCATGGACACGTCAGCGTGATTATTATTCAAGTAAAAGAATAAACATTAAAAGAGTGAACGTTACTGGGAAGTGTTCATGACGGAACGTCCGGCGAAACTAGTATTTCCAGGCGGAAAATATCTAACTTGATATTTTGAAGGTTAAAAGACCGAAAATAATTAACTTACCGCACATACGAAGCCATGTTGAGAAGTAACATTCCCTATACCGCATTCTTGCTAATTCGAACGAGGCACAATCGAATTTTACAGATGGAGCTTTGTTCGTTTGAATCGTCATCGGCAAGTTATCATTCCGAACGCTATGAAACCACCGACGAATCTAATCTGGTCGGTGTCGAAACGATTACGAAGGAAGTATGTTAATTTATCGGAAAAACATATTTTCCTCCCTGTTCCTCAACTGTTCCTTGGTTTTTCTTTATTTCTCCGAGAATGTAAGGTACTCGAGTCGAAGTACGAGAAGAATTTTCAAAAGTTCGCGGGCTGGAACTTCAATGGTGAATGGGCTTACCGGTTTCTGTAGGTAAACGCGGAGTTAATTTTCTTCTACGGAAAATACAGAAAACACATCGGTGCATGAACAAAGGACTGGTAAATGTAAACCATAGCTTTGTCTAAAATGTTTCCATGAAATCTATTAAAATCGTGTAGACGCCTAGTCTAACACTTTCACACTAACCGTACCGGGTACAATATATTATTGTTTTATAAAAATTACGAGAGTGAATTTATTTAGATTTTTCACACAATTTTTATAACAATACGTGCTCGAATAAAGAAATTTATCGAATAGTTTCTGATGGAAGCATCTTTATAATATTTCAATAATTAAAAAATAAACAAATGTGAAAGTGAATGAGGGAACGTGACACGTCTCGTTTAAATAACATCGCACATTCAGTTTATTTGAATTACAAGAGTAATGCGTTCAGTCGGCAGGGAAAATACAGTCCTATGTATGTATAACTATATATTACACAATATAGAAGTTTGGCACTCGGATCGGTTCATTTTTCGGGGATGGTAAAAAAGCCTAACTGTTCGGTTTCTAGCATATTCATTAATCAACAATGGATGTTCTGACAAAACCTTGTCTTTCTTCGATTCTCGTATGTTCGGAACTATTATATTAATGCATATGCTATGAATTCGTGAAACAGTGTCTTCTATGTAGGAGTGTACGTATTTCATATATTTATGTATATATATATATTTATAATATTTGTATATATATGAAATTTATATATATATACATAATATCTATATATATATATAATATTTATATATATTTATTATAATAATCTTTACTATTATTATTATCACTATATTAACATCGACGTTAGAGCATTTCCTTAATTACAGTTCCCTAGGGTGTAAAGAAGTCGTCGTTAATTAAGGTCACTGTGAGTTTGCGCAGGCCCAGAAGACGTAATATCCGTCGAAAAATCGACGAGCGCGTGAAGAATTGACACGTCGTTGTCGAGTCGATGCTGTCAATCGATCGAGCGTATCGAAAGTTGAATATGTATAGTACTGAATAGAAACCATATAGAAACCGAGCAGACCGTTGTCGGATCGACGGGTCAAAAAACGTAACAAAGAAAAGAGCTACAGTCGAAAGAAGACTAATTAGAATTATGAATTGTTTCAAGATCTTGAAAAATTGGCCCACGATCTGTTTAGAATAAGACGATCCGATTCGAAAAGGACGCGGGAAATCGCGGTCGTCGCCGGGATCGTGTTTAGGAAGTCAAAGATACTTGTTGCGCGTCATCGATTTGTTTAACTTTAACCTGTTAAACGGCTGTCTATTTCTTTTTGATACTAAACTCTCTGATCACTGTATCGTTTTACTATATTGATATATTTGGGAAGTAATACATAGAAATATAGTATCATGTATAGGTTTTGCACTCCAAATTCACCCTTTTGCAAGTCAATTTCACTCTTTTGCAAATTAATTTCATCCATTAAGAATATTTAAAATTAATCATTTATTTATTTAGGTTAAATTATATATTTATTTATAGAGACGTGCGATCGGTGTAATTACTGTGAGAAAAACATAAGACTCAATACATAATACGGTTCAATAAATGCATATGCGTACTTTCATTTTTAAAATTGACTAATCAGAAAATGGCTACAATGAATATACTTTATTTTTATTTACTTTATTATGTAATTACTAGATTGCGGATTTTTATGCATTTGTGAAGAAATTAGCTGGGTGAAATATAAAACCGTAATGTAATGTTGTTTTTAACGCGACAAAATCACCCAGATAGCATTGAGACATCTTAAAGACGCCTGCCGCAAGACATTCGGACGTCTGAACGGCTCCCGAACGGCTCCCGAACGGCTCCTGAAAATCTCCGGAATGTCTTGTGTTACAAAACGGGACGTCTCCGACATCTCCGAAAAGACGTCTTCAAGACGTCTTATTTCTGACGTAAAACGACGTCTCCAAATAGACATCTTTTTGGGACGTAAGACGTTCAGACCTAAAAACGTAAAACAGACGTCTATGAGACTATCTAATGCATTAAGGGATGAAATCAATTTTTATTTTACTCCTTCCTGCTTCCCACAACCAATGCAGTACATTTTTATTTTGCACAAAGGTCCGCAGTCCTGCAGTCCTAGTAATTATTTTTAAATAAGTATTTCATGCACAACTCTTTGCTATCGGTAAAATTTTCAATTTCTTAACAATTAATTTACATTTGATTTGATCTTTTTTTACGGAAACTTACTTAAAAGTACTTTATTTGTAAAAGATTGAAATTGGTTTGCAGAGGGGTGAATTTGGAGTGCAAAACCTGTAATCGTAGAATTAAATACAGACGTTTTCAAAACAATAAATAAAGTATGACGATTCGCGTTCGGCAGTTGAACAGGTTAAAAATTCGCTTAGAGAGTGGCGCCATCTTTTGCTCTTCCCTTCAACTCACGTTCGTCAGAAGTCGCGAATGAAGTTTTTGTCGACGGCACTGTCGACGTATAAGAATCGCGGAAAGGGAAGGCTCGTCGAAACGCAAACGGGAATTATTGAAGGAGGAGTGTACGACGCTGGTCAGTAGAAATACATGGGAAACGTGTAAAAAGATATGTGCAAAACTCGTAGTGTTCCTATCGTACGTTGCGCGTCTAACGCGCGCGTTTACGCCATTACAAAAGTCGCTTTATAATTTCTATACATTTCTTCCGGAGGTGTATATAAATCTCAAACACGCACTCCATCTTGCAGTCACCTCTCTTTTTCTCATTTTATAAACGTTAGGTAATTATGTATAATGTTCCTGCGCTCGATACTCTGTACAAACGCTCCCGACATCGAGCTATACCGAGTAACGGAAGTATTCAAATCTCTTCCAGCCGGTGCGGGGTGCGAAATTCAAATCACGGGGCGTATAAAAACAAATTAACAGGACTAGCATCGCGAAAACGTAAAGTCTATTTGAGAAATTAATTTTATTCTCTCCTTTCGAGCTTATTAATCAGATAATTGGATAGTTCATCGATTTTATTAATAAATAATGACCGACATCAATTTGGCGTTTCGAAAAGTGAAAATTCGTCGGACAATGTAATTAGTAAGAAAAACAAAACAGTTAATATTTAAAATGGAATCGTCGCCCGAATATTTTCGTTACTCGGCGCACCTATAAACGTTGGCTCTCGTTTTCAGCGATTTCCCATCAAGAGAAGCGAAGTATCATATACCGTGGAACACCGAAGGAATAGAAATATTCTGATTGACGTAGTTCCGGCCGGAACGAGCACCGGAAACGATCGTGTCCGGACAGAGGATATTTCCAATACGACACCGAACCAAGAAGAAGTACAGCGGCGAGGTCTCGCCCTGACGAAAAGGTATTCTTACAAGACTTGGTAATTTCTTAGGCACATTCGATCCATAATAGCGACTGACTTAGTAGTTCTGTATACTTGCTTAGCGAGCCTATAGTCGGACCAAAACGATTCTTCCGCTCGAGGACACCGAGGAAGAAACTATTTTGCTCCAATTATAATCCCCTCCGCATCACGGGAAAGCTACAGTACTACACGAGATACTGCTACTTGGGGTACGTACATTTATCGTTCCCGACAGATTCTGCTTTTGTACAGAAACGAAAGAAAGAACCGAAAAGGTCGACGGAAACTTCGGTCCTATCCCTCCCGTCATGAGAACCCACAGCCATGAGTGGTTCGAGTTTTCGTTCATTCGGCGTTTGTTCATTTGTTCATGTGTACCGAAGAGGAATAACATTATTTATACAGGGTGGAGCGTTGAAACGAATCACCTCTGATTAGTTCGGTTGCCATTGACGACAGAAAAGATGCATCGAATGAAACGGTTATTGACTGTGATGACGGAAAGCTTAGAGTTTCTTGCGGAAACTGTACACAGTATCTCGCGGATGTTTCCGCCACGGTATTGTTATAAAATCGAGGCTTCCGGTGCATATCCCCACATCCGCAGAGTCACATCTCTTTAGGCACATTAAGACCATGATAATCGACGACTAGTCCTCGAGCAGTTTGTAAGAAAAGCACAGTCTTTCGTAGAACGGAGGAAGTGTTACGGCTTGGTTCGCATGGTCCGCGAACAGCCCTCCTTTTGCTAGACCCAGTACTGGTTTCTTCTTAGCAATGGGTTGTTGGTCCTCTGAGTGGTGGCCGATGGGCAGGGCAGGTCTGACGTGTCGAAGCTGCTCCATTCGTCGCCGTCCGCGACGCCGTAGGGGTATCTGGCCGAGACGTCGACCTCGGAGCCTGTGATGCTCTCTAGCGGACCCAGAGGTATCACTTTGCACGGTGGTAGCGTGGAGGTCATCGTGGGCAACACCGGCAACGGTGTGCTGGCGGCCACGCTGTTGTGGTCGTTCGTGAAACGCTTCAAATGAGGCGTCGTGGGCATCAGATGCTCCGGCGGCCTTGGAAGAGGCATCACGCCCACCGCCGGCGTCGTTTCCTGCTTCTCCTCTTCGGCATGCTTGTATCTGTTGTGCCTGCACCTGATGGTGACAATCACCACCACGCCCAGAAGAAAGACGCCCAGAAGCATGCCTAGGATGAGCAAGTAGTCGTTGCTCATGTTTGGTGCAATTGCCATTTCCCCCTCGTGTCCCACAGGGTCCATCGGTCCTCCCATAGTAATATTGTAATCGTCCATGTCCAATTTCACGCGGAACTCGAACTCGCCGATCGCGGGCTGAAAGATCGAGGCTGCCAGAACGAATGCGAAACTATCCAGTACACCGTCGTACTCCAAAGTGGGAATCTTCCTGCACACCAGGTAGATTACACCGGACACCACTTCTTGGTGAGAGAACTTCGCAACCTCTTTCTCCCGAATCCCTCGCTTCTCGCCGGAGGACGATGAGCTTCTGATGATTCTTTTTATCTTGCCAAACTTCGGCTTCTTTATCACCGTGTAGACGGGGTTGCTGCTCGTCAGCTTCGCGAGAGGAGTGGCGTCCATGTACTGCAATGTGATCCGAGTCTTTTCTCCGGCTAGCGCGACCATAGGGTTCATGATCATCAAGGGCACCACTCTGATCTCGATTTTGATCTGCCTCTGCTCGGACCCGCTCAGTCGCGCGGATAATACCAGACTGTCGTTGGACACCGTCATGTCCGTTTGCATGAACACCACGCTCTTTGAGAGTAGGTCCGTCTGCTTGAAGCTGGCAGCAGCGCCGTCCCTGACGTAGAGGACTCCATACTTGGGATTGCTGGTGACCTCGTAGACGATCAGATCCTGCCTCGCGTTCGTGTCCAGTTTCACGTTGCTCTCGGAGATGAGCGCGACGTTCGAGCCTTGTTGAAGGCTCACCGGTCCGGTGACGGTGACGTTCAATCGGATGGGTAGAACGTAGACGTTGAACACGTCGTACTTGTGGGTGAAACGGCCGTCCCACACTCGGAAGTAGAACGAGGCTGCCTGGAGTGGTCCGTTGTGTTCGTACACCAACCGACTGGAGTCCACGTCGTGCTGCGTAAACTTGTTCACTTGCCTCACCTCCGAGATGTTCTCGTTGAATGGCAGCAACAACAACCGGCCGTAAGTCGGCGCGGTGATCACGTCGTACACGATTTCTTCGGGAGGTGTGTCCGGGTCGATCGTCAGCAGATTTTCTCTGGTTATCGTCTGGTTCTGGTTTTGGACTACCTTGATGGACGGCGCGTTAGTGATCAGCTTGAACGGCTCGTCATTTACCGGCCCGATGGTTACCGGGATGCTGGTGTTGCAGAGGAGGATGTGACCGGGCGTCAAGTACAACGAAAAATTGATGCGGTCCTCCAACGTGTCCGAGTGATCGTGATAGTAGGCGATTTTTCCGCTCTCGATCTGCGGCTGGGAGAAAGTGGTCACGTTCAAGTCTGGCATGATCATCACGTGGCCATGGCTCGGTTGATTGACCAGTCTTGAAAGCACCACCGGGTTCGAGATTCCCGCGTGGGTCTGGAGGAACGACACGATCCCTGTGACGTTCATTATCACCTGGGCGGAACTACCCTCCTCCACCCACACGTTCTTCGCGGTGATGTATCTGTCCAACCCGCCGCTGGACACGGAGATGTCTATTTGAAATACCTGCAGCGGAGAACAGAACAATGTAACATTGTTACCGGACCATTTATAAGCAGATTGCGCATCTTCATTTCTAAACAGCTGTTCTATCCCTTGTATTTCACAAGGGGAGATATGTATCTCGAAAAATATGAATGATATGAAAAAATGTTTTAGATAAAAGCTGTATGGTTTCGCGGGGGACACATGAAGCTGTTATTTATTCGACCTTGAGCTGACCTTGAAGACGCCTATGAAGATCAGCTTTGAATTTTTAAATTGGAACCTATATTTTTTTATTGCATATTATTATTGCTAGCATCGCGGCGTTTTCAAAACAGTACTTGAATCTACTCGTGATAAAAGTCCATATTTTATAGGCAAACTTGCCTGATTGGTTAAGGATTCCGCGAAGTGCGCCTCCGTGTCGAACACGAACGAGTCGTTGGCGGTGAGGTCCATAAATTGTTTGGTGTGCTCGTAAAACACTTTACTGTTATTAACGTCCATCTGTGTGAACCGATCGACGTTTAACCATACGCCCTCGCTCGTCTCCATGATGATCTTGCCCAGACGAGGCCCGTCTCGCACCGTGTACATTATTTCCCGAGTTTCGTCCGAGCACCTCGTTAACAACAGCTTTTCTGATATCAGTTTCCTGGTTAGAGGAAATACGTTCAGAGCCAAATTTCGCTCGACGGACAACCGAACCGGCTTGGCACCGACCATCACGTTGTAGAATTCGGATGTGTGCACGCCGTCCGAGAGGACGAAGTTGATCTCAGCGTCGGATCCATCTGGAAAAAGCATTGCGTTGTACACGAATGACGAAAAGATAAACGATTATGGAGGTTTCGATTTATTTTCGCATGACCGTCAGCGGATTTTTTTAGACCCAGATATCACAGTTTTGTTCACTTTTTAAAAATTGTGTACTCTAGTATAGTATATTAAAAAATAAATAAATTACATAATCATTTTAATGTAAATATTAGTAAAGAAATGTTTGGATCTAAAAAGGCCCACCGATGACTGTCCGTGTAACATTTTTACCGATGGCCATGCGGGTGTTAATCAAAGGAACTTGTATGCGTGTATCTTGTCATACTTGTATGCGTGAAAAGGACCATCCTTTGATCAACTTGTGCCTGCGTGAAGTTGTAGATGTCCACCATCGGGTTCGCCTTCAAAGAAATGAAGCCATTCCTAACACCGGTGATGTTGAACGTCAAATCTCGAGCCGCGGTGTCGTTGTCAATCGCTGCCAAGCTGGTCGATGTCACAGGGATTGAGCCACCTTGCCAAACATACAGTTTAGTTTTGTTAACTAGCATCGGCAGCTCGTCGTTAACGGGTTGCACGATGATCCAAACGTCGAAAGGCTCGCTGGTCTTGTCTCCCGCAACAAGGACCATCTTGAACGAATCCTTGGAAGTCTCGTCGCCGTTGTGTTTGTACAAAATCGTGCCCGCGGTCAGATGTTTCTGCGAGAACTTCTTCACCTGCGTGTTCTTGGTCGCGTCTAGGATGGTCCCGTGTCTCGGTTTTTCGGTGACTCGATAGTCGGTCACCTTGCCGACGTAATAAGGCGTTAGTATAACGAAGTTCTTCTCGTCGAGGTCCGTGTTCTTCCCTTCGATCACGACGAGACTCTTCGCCTCAACGTACAGCTTCTCCGGGACGATCACGAAGTTCACACTGAGGTCGTGTAGCCACGTGATCCCGTTGGTCGCATCGACGACGAACCTATCGTTGGTTTGATTGATCACAGACTGCACGTAAAACACTCTGCCCTCGTTCACAAGTTTCTGATCGAAGCTCTTCACTGCGTTCCCAATGTAATCTTCGCGAGCTTCTTCGGTGTGCTCATCGTGGATTTGCAGCTCGAGGTAACCGTTCTGCGGCCATTCCTTCAGGAAATAAACGATCTCGGACGCCGGTATCTTTGGATGCATCACCTCCAGGCTCTTTCGGTTTAACAGCACACTGGTTGCTTCCTCTACGAACACCGTTTTATTGCTCTGCACGATCAGCGGCTGCCAGTAGCTCTCCGGATAGATCTTCACAGGGAACACGCCTTCAGTCTCCGCTCCCTTCGTTGACACCTTGAACCTGAAGTCATCCTTGGCCAACGAGCCACCTAGGTGTCTGTACGATACTATACCGTATCGTAGATCCTCTTCGGTGAACGATTGCGTTTCCCTGTTGTGTTTCAACAACACCCCGTGCTTCGGTTTCTCCAACACCAGGTACTTGATCTCCTTCTCCGACGTGTACACGTTCGTCTCGATGTCCAACTCGTTCGGCCGCAGGGCCGCCGATCTATTGAACTGCACGACGGACCCGTTGCTCTCTCTCAACCTCACGTATGGCGGGCTAGCTTGAATCTCGAGAACACCGGGTGTATAGAAGTGTCCGTCGGTGACACTGAACTCGAACTTCCCGTGATCCTCGCCTTGATGTCTGAACAAGATCTGTCCGTCGTTGATGTCCTGCTGGTTGAATTCGTACAGTTGCACCGAAGGACTCGACACCCTGACAATCCCGTTCCTCTGCGTGTCTCTTCGGGTGTAGATCAGCTCGCGGGGCTTCGTGTCGACGTCCTTGTCCACGTACGCCAAGTCCTTGCTCGTGATCAGCCTCTCCCCTTTCGACACAACGTGGAACACTTTGTTAACAGATCGTTCAGGCGCGTTGTCGTTTTTCATAGTGACCTCGACGCGGAACATGCCGACGTACATGAAGTCCACGGAGTCCGCGGCGATCGCCACGAACTGAAACGAGTCCTCCCGTGTCTCGGAGTCGTCGTGAACGTAGTAGACCCTCTGCAAAGCGAGCTCCTCGGACGTGAAGTAGAGGGTGTTGTTTCTTGGATAGGATCTGGAGTTGTTGACGACAGTGAGCCAGCCGTGGCGAGGCGGCGTGGTCACGTTGTACGTTAACGAGGAGACCCCGTAATCCTTCGGGTTGATTTTATAGATTCTGACGGTGATCCGTGAGCCCTCGTCCACACGCAGTGTCTCCATGCTGTCCAACGGCTTCATGTTCTGACTGAGGTAGTGCCGGAGCTTCAGGCTGGCGTGCAGGTCGATGCACTGCGGCGCGCTCACCTTGAACCCGATTTCGTCGAGGATCGTTGAGTGGGCTCGCTTGAAGAGACGATAGGCGATTCGAGCAGAGTCGATGTCCTCCTGGCTGAACGTGTTCCCGACTTCCAGTTTCTGACTCGAAAGGAACAGGTTACCGAATCTTGGTGCCTTCGCGACGGTGAACGTGATCTTGCTGGACGAGGTCACCAACGGATTCGTTTGGTACCTCAGGTTCTGTCCGCTGACAAAGACCTCTGCTATGTTCGTGAAATTGATGGGTACCCGCTTCGCCTCTTTCAATTCCAAATCGATGAACGTGATCCTGAAGTCGTAGGTGTGCTGCGCTCGGACCTCTCGCACGCTAGCCTGGAATTTGAACTCGTCCTGGTTCGGACTGCCTTCGTTGTGGAGGTATCTCACCGTCTGCAGCTCGACGTCCCTGCTCGTGAAGTAGTTGACGTTTGTCCAAGATACATCGAAACGTTGTCGAGACGTCGAGACGTCTTCCAGCTTTTGGATCGTGCCGAATTGGGGCGGTGAGACGATGTCGTAGCGGATGTCTATAGTGTTGTCGTCCGAGTTCGTGATGAAGGAAAGGTTCGCCGGGGTCAGATATGAGAACGATCGATGCACCACGACGAGACCAGTGTTATGCATTAGTTTGATCTCCAATGGATGAGCAGCCACCCTCAGGTTCGCCGGCTTGCTGCTCTCGATCCCGTCGCTCACCTGGAGATCCAGCTTCGCGTTCGGTTTCGCTGCGGGAGAACATTCGGAAACCCAACTGTGAATTACGCTGTCCAACAAATTTTAACTTCTTTTTTAAATCGCGATAACCAGGTGGAGATTCTTATAGATTTTACGGCTCCAAGATATTCTTCATCGGTACTAACTTTTGAGAAACGTCATACGACATGGAAACATTCTAGGTCGAAAGAAATCTTTAGTTTTCGAGTTAAAACAGTGAAGTGTAATGGGATAATATATTCCTTCACAACTGGAAATTTTTAAAAGTATCATGCTTCAATTTAGTTCCCGTTTGTCACCAATTTGTTCTCAGAAACTTGGATTTGTATAAGGGTTTGCGGTCTAGACGTCGAACGATGTCTTCTTTGAAAGCAAGCAAAATTGGTTCGATGCGGTCGTTTCTAACATGAAAAGCTGGGTATGAATGAGATGATAACGTTACCATTTCCCCGGTGTACGTATGCAATTAATCCTTGCATCAATTCGGCCTGAGTGAACGTGTCGATGGGCCGCGAGGGGTAAGTCACTCTCTCGACGTAGCCGGCGTCAGCGTCGGTACGCAGAATAGTGTAGATCAGCATATCTGACGGTGTGTCGGCGTCGATCGCCCAGACAAGTTCTTTCGTCAAGATCTTCCTTGTCCCCTAAGAATGATTAAACACCGTAGTTTATTCTTCCCGTAACGCATCCGGCTTGCGATCGATCTGCGCGAGATCCCCTAGGCCAGGCATAGCCACTGAATGCTCTAGCTTCACGAGCAACAATATCTATTCGGAACGTAGACGAATATATTAACACTTATCGGCGATCATTCCATAATTTTTAAGTCTACGGGCCGTTAAGTCTTTTTAATGGATCCTTCAATAGCAACTAGACTGCGGACCTTTATGCAAGATAAAAATTTTCTGTACAAATTGTACGTAAGAGGATCACTGTGGTCTCCAGAGCTAGATATTTAGGGGATATAGAATTTAGGCTAAACCAGGGCACAGACTCCTCCTTGGGGTATTGCACTGGTTCCGTTGAAATCACCGAGGGCACCTAAACCACGCTCACCCAGGGAAATACAGACCTTTAACCTTTTAACCTTTCTGTCAGGTTGCAGCACAAGATCGTAAGACTGCCGTTATGCCCCAGAGGGCAATGCAGGCTGCTCCCAGGGCAAAATCACGTTGGCTGCCTATGCCTAGCCAAGGACCGGCCTCCGACCGATGGCCTAATTATGCCAGACGACTGTTCTGTCCCGGAAAAAGAACTCGAACAAGGTATTCACGGGGCATTTCAATTACACGAGGACTCGCTGGTCGGAGCGCACTCGATCTCCGCCGGTATCTTGAACCCCGAAGGGGTTAAAGCTTAATTTGAACGGCGCAAGAATTATTTCGTTTAAGAAGATTGCTGGCTTAAGTGGTTAATTAAGGGCAGCGTTTGAAGCAGCGACTTAAATCGATTTCGCTCCGGGTCGGGTTGGTCTGGGCCGTTCGTTTGTTCGTTCGCTGAGGGCGAGGAACGTAGCCCCACGATCTCGTCGAATCTCGATTAATTGATTTACTGTGGCGAGTCGACGAGCGTGTCGGCCGAATTCGCGGCAATTACGTTAACGCGGTCTCCGGCGGTTCCGCGCCAGAAAATTTCCGTGATGCGGGAACAGAGCCAGCAGGAGATGGCCAATGCTGCACGATGTAGGACCTACGGACTTCTTCATCCTATTACTAGTCAATCGGCGCAACTAATTGAGATCCACGTGTCTCAACTTAGGACTTTGGGCCTCCTTCACCTCGTCTCACGGCCGGGAGATAGAACTATTCTTCGTTCCATTCGAGAGGTTTCTCAAGATAGCCCTGTGTGACAAGTTTCAAGTCGGTACCCGTACCTCAAGGATAGTTGAACTATGCTCTATTTCTTCTGTTCTACTCAACAAAAAATTATGAAAAAAAATCGTAAATATTATAGGACACATGACTGTGAATTTTTGACTGGAAACTTAAAATTGCTGATTCGAGAGTTACGATACTTGTAACGCGAAGTAAGGGTATACCAAGTAGTGGATCACAGATTCTTTCAAGTTACTTTATGGCTTCTTTTCGTGGAGGAAGAATAATTCACTAATTCCTTCTTTAAATCATTCCTGTTCAATGGAGTGGGACAGTACGAAAGACGAGAAAGGAGCTGAACGTGGTTCACAATTTGAGCAGCTCCGGTGTAGCTCTGGTCTTGATGTCTTACCTGAGCGAGACGTAGCACTTTCGCGGTCGATATCTCGAGCAATGGCGGGTCATTAACGGGCGTAACGTTGACGTGCAGCGGGAACCTCAGTCGTCCTTGGAGATAGCCGGGCAGCGTGTAACCAGCGCCCGCCACCAGTGTCACCTCCAGGATCATGCTGTCCTCGGTGGTCTCGCTGCCGTCGTGCATGTACTGTATCTGTTGCGGATTTCATTGTGATAATGAGACAATGCGCGACGCCTGGTAAACAATGTTTCCGCAGAGGACTTATGAATATGGATGCTGCGACAGGGCCGAAGGCGCGTGCCACGGAACGAGAGTCGCTCGAACGAGAATGAGAACGACAACGACGACGAGAACGACGTCTCCCTCGTGCTCGTCGCGATTATTTGTCTCGCGACGGTGACTTTATGAAACCGCGACAACATCCGGATGAAAAATGGCGGGTGTATGTGCACGCAAGCGCACGCCACCGGTCTCTCGAAGTTACACGAAGATTTACTTCTTCCCGTGTTACGGTTTATTTACGAGTTCCAGTGGCGGGATCGAAATTTTTTCAACCGCTCCCTCTCTCTCCCACCCCTCGTTCATGTTCCTTTTTCTCCGTCAGGTTTCTTAACGAACCAATAAATTCTTTGACAGGGAGAAAGAGAGAGTGTCGTATCTCTTGTGTTTTTAAAGCGGAACCGGTTTAAAAATTCGCTCCCGCCCCCGCACGGGTGAATCACTGACGCCGACGCTGCGTTAAATTCACCGATTCATTCTCCGCCGCGCGCCGTTGCCGTTGCTGCCGTTCTCCCCCTGTCGTAATTAAAATTAATTGGAGCGGACCGGGTAAGCTTATAAATCGGCGATTAGCATACCGAATCGACGGGGGTTCCGGACGCGCTTTCCTTCGCCGGGATTTTCGGTACGGGGCGGAGGCTTCCCGGTAGAACAAAAGGAAAATTAAGGGTATCGGAAAAGAAATAACCCCGGCGGTAAAACGCGGCAGCCCGGCGTTTAATGGATACGCGGTCCCGGCACGACGCGAGCCCCCACGAAAAACCATTAATGAGCGGTGCTGGTGTTTATAAATAGAGCACCGTCGCTGGATAAATTGAGTGCAAGTAGAAGAGGAACAGACAACCGAGAGGTCCGACGACACGAGGAGCACCGCTACGCGGCCCCCCACGGTTCTAAAGTTAGTTCTTCAACCGGCAACTATCTATAGCTTGTCCGTCCTATGACGAACTGGAAGAGCGCACCGCCGGTTCTTCATCTGCCGATCTTTTTGCTCGAATAATTATCATCGAATACACCATAGTTCCTCCACCTTTTTTGGCTCCGAGCCGCCGCCGCTCGCTTTTTATTCAGCGGTCCCTTCGCACGAGTCAGTTTTATTATCAAGATCTTGAAGATCTATATCAGGATCTCTCCAAGTGTGCGTATAATTCTTGGATCTTGCAAAGTTATACTCCAGGATAGAGGAAATGAGTTCGGTTGAAAACATTAACCCTTAGCACTCTCCGAATTATTTTTCAATGATAGACATGATAGACCAAATGACAATATACCTAAATTCAGTTTACATTTTTTTCAGTATGCATACAGTTTTGATTCGTCAATCGTTCATTAAATTTTTGCCCAACTTCTGGTTTGCGATGCTTGTCATTGTTGCCATTTATCAGATAGAATGAGTATGACGAGTCATTAGGATGATAAATGCAACATTATAATGGGTTCTGGTTTAGAAAATTATTAATGGTTGCATCTAATGTATTTCAGAGATTGCTCGAACTGGCTGTGCTCCTCTTTGTTTAACCGAATAATCATGGTCTTCTGCTGTACCTCTTCTTTTACACTCAACAATGTTATTTAATTTTATCTCGCAGACTTTGTTGCCATTTTTTAAAAAACCTACACACCGAAGAATAATAATGATATCTATTAAACGATTAAAGAAAATGCAAAACGCGCCAAGTTCCGAAAGAAATTAATTAAACATAAGAATTTAACGAAGGAACCTGAGCGGATTATTAATTTCGAAAATTTTCGAACGATTAAGATCATTCGGCGCTTGAGAAAGAAATACTAAGTCGTTGATCTACGCTGCTATTCTAAGTTAAGAAGCCCAAGAAATGTACACGGACCGCAAATTATGGAATTCTTCGAAGCCAGGTTTGACCGACAGCAACGTTGATCATCAACGACACTGATCGACGCCAACTTTGAAAACACGCATATAGTACTTGTACCTTAACCTCCGAAGTACCGGGAAACCTTCGTTATCGGTATTAATAAGGGGAGCACGACGAAATCTTCTTTGCTGTTAAATTCTATGAACTTTTTAACAAGTTAAACTATGCTGTTAACAATGTTAATGAAACGTGCGGGTAATCTTTCTAAAAGGTAAAGCCGAAGTATATAACTATATCACGCGAAAGTCTGAAAACTTGTTCGTGTAACAGAATGTTCTGGGAGTGGAACGTTCTGGTGTTACGGTATGATACGAGAAGTTCCACCGGGCAGCCTTGCTCTCTCGATAGCGGAAATAGAATCATCGGAAAAAAATGATTATCAAATAATGTCATAGACTTTAACTTGAATGCCGGTGGTCCATTTTTATCCAGTTCTTGAAAATATCATCCTGCTGATCAATTTCTGGCGAATGGTGATACGTACTTCGCAATTATTGTATTCACGCTTTGGATATTGTAGTCTAACAAAATTGATAATCAAAGGGCCGCAAAGGGTTAAGGCTGTTTGGGAAGAGGTGTTTAGTTTGCAATACGTCGATAACACTAATAATTAGTCATTGGCCGACGCACATGCACGTTATCGATCATCGGCGGGACGGGACGGGACGTTCTCGTTCCAGCGTGAATTTTATTCCGGTCACGTGTCCCCCTTGTGAATTCGACGGCAAGCATGTGTTTCGGTGGTTAGGGTATTACCTTATCTCGATTAATGTCTTCGAGAGTGAAGGAGTGCTCTGTTCTGGTCGTTAGGAGGTCCAGGTTCAGGTTCCCGTAGATCGGCGGTGTAACCACGGTGAAGATAACGCCGTCCTCCTCGATCCCATATTTAGCGATGTCTAATACCATGGCAATGTTATCACTCGTCACCGGCACCTGTTCACCCTCGGATACGAGCAGCGGGCTCAGCGAGAGTATCTCCAGGTTCACGGGTAAATTTCCCTTCGAGTACACCTGCAAAATTCGAGACCGAACACGTGTGACCGTGCTACGACGAGAGGTCGCCCCGCAAAAACGGGATGTACCATGGACGTGATGTATAGATACAGTCCGCCGGGGATGGTAGTATAATCGTTATGGTGCAGCGCGGACACTGCGACTGGAAACTGGTTCGGACATTGTCAATATTAAAGCGATCCGCCGATAATATGAATTCGGCCTGGAATAATACAACTGGCCGGGAACTTTTGGAATTGAATTTCGACAAACTCGATGCAATAGACAGGGTGTCGTCGACCTGGTGGTCTTCATCTTTAAACCCATGCTGGTTTCGGTCACGAAAACAATTTTGCAAACTTTTCACAGACGTTCGAATGCTCAGCATTTTCGAGAAAATTTCTTGGATCCCCTGTATGTAAGATTTAAATGAAATATTGATTATTTAGGCGTATATGTATACACAAAATCTAGAAGAGTAGAAAAACGACAATCGGCAATGACCGCATTGACCGTTTAAAGCGAGATCGGATAAGAGTCTACCACTGTCTGTGAACATATCTCAGGGCAACTAAATAAATTGCTGAGGAACACCACTTTTCTTTGCCACAACATTTGCTGTGCGAACCAGATGCGGAATAACGCGATTTTCTAAAATTCGATGGCTCTCTCGGAATTTTCTTCTCTCTCGGAATCGATATGCACGAGGGCGGACAAGTCCATATTCTCGTTATATCTCACGAAAAATTTGCTCATGTGGGCGTACTCGCTTTTCGATACTCCCTCTGTGTAAGAAAATCTGATCGTACGTCCCTTTACTTAAATTTAGCTGGCTAAATACGGAGCGGAGGTAGATCCTTCAGCTCCGTCTTGCTTACAAAATTTGGTCCGCCTTCCATCTTCTGTACCTCTGTAATCCGTTTCATGCAAATTTTTCTCTTCACCCCTCATGGGGTGCTCATCCTATCTCAATCATTTCTCGCAATCACACCGCGCATCTGGATTTCGAGCATGCTTTTCCCCGTGGCATCCTTCGCTTTTCGAAGTCTCCTACTAGCTTAAGACTCTGATAAACATTATTCCCCGATTCCTTCTTGCCGAGTATATGTATAATTCGCTGTATCTCATCCTAGGCTCATGAAAGAACATCCGGCAGTAATATTTGTATGAACGATCAGGGTTAACGGCACTGTGTACCGCTTAACGAGCAACAGGGTTAACGGCACTGTGTACCGATCGTTGTGTTCCTGGCCGCTGTGTTTCTTGAAAATTTTATTCATCAAAGCATGCCGCGCCGGCACGGAGGCAGCACGGCCACGTAAACCATGCACTTACGTTGTTTACGTCCAATAATTGCTCGAGAAAAACGGCGGAACAGTAACAATATTTTCGCGATAAAGCGGCAGCGGGTACCTCGATCGAAGCCCCGGTGCGCCATGGATAGTAGAAGCGAGGTGCGGGACGGGGTAGAGGAGGATCGTTCAATATTTGCCTTGTAATCCTCGGCGTAGCTGGGCTTGATGCACAACGGTTGATCGCAGTCGCACTTAAACGAGGTGACACCCAGCTGGGAGCAAACGGCGTCGGGTAGGCAGGGCTCCGCCTCGATGCACGGGAATCCCCAAACACAGCCGACCACGATCCCCTGGCTGATCTTGACGTCCGGCAGGCCGAGGTCCTTGTTGTCGAGCTGCATACTTCGCAGACAGCCCTTGTAGCTCAGGTCCCCGGACTTGAGACCTTTGCCGAGGGCTCTGGCTCGCTTGTTCAACTCCGTGCCACCTATATACAGGGTGTCCGCGAGGTCCAGGTACCGGTTGCCTCCGCTAGGCAGGCTGATCGTTCTTTCCTGACGATCCACCGTGATCCCGATTCCGCTCGGATTGAAATCGACGACCACTCGGTGCCATTTACCGTCGTTTACCGGCGCGCCGTGTATCAACTCTGTCGGCCCGTTCCCTTTGTTCATCAGCAGACGTATTTTACCCTCGAACAACTCGATCCCGAGGTAATCGGCGTACGACGATTGCCCGGTGTTGTAGAGCAACAGACCGGTCTCCGCAGCCGTCTTCAACTCGAACTCCCATCTGCAACAACCCGGTCGGAGAAAATTGAAAGGAAGTCGAGGGATCGAAACAAGAGACCCTCGAGCGAACTTCCGGATCGTTCCGGATCTCCCCTTCCCCACGCTTCGATAGAAATTATAGTTCGACTTTGTTAACGTTGCGGTTCCAACATTTGTAATTACCGACACGCCGCGTCGCGCCACTGAATTGTTAGTCAAAATGGCGTGAAGGTTCCACGAGGATCGGAGTGACGACGCTAACGATGAAAAACTATATCCATACCTTGCCGTACGAGTTTCCTCAAGCTGGTTAGAACTTCTCCGTTTTCTCTTGTACTCTTTACTATATCAAGGTCATCATTCTAAACAACTTTTCCTTATACATGTTACCGCCGATTGGCCTCTGTTTTTTAGATATTCGCAAAAAACTGATAGGATGACTATACCGAACTCCGCCTTTTCTCAATGACCGAATTCGTCCTTTAGGCCGGCTCAAGGGCATCGCCTCTGTCCCTTCCCAGCATCACTTCCCCCAGAAGAAATCACACCCAGACCTAACGCACGCTCAACCAAAATTCATTTAAAAGCTGTACAAACCTAACTTTCCGTGGGATAACAATGTAGAAACGGAGTTCCCTACCGATTTTGATGAGCTCCGAATATATTATCTGGTGTGTGACTCTAAACCTCTAAACAACTTTTCTGTATACATGTTACCACCGCTGGGACTTCTAATTGTCGACCGAGATAATTGTAAAAGAATTGCTAGATCCATTACACACACACACACAACCAACTCCGCCATTTCAAACGAATTTTGGCTAGGTCTGGGTTAGACAGAGGATGGGGCTTCATCTTAAAACAGTGTCCGTACTTGTTTGCGAACATGTAAAAAACTAAGGCCATGCCAACATATACTAAGGCTTGACAACATATTTCAAGGTCATCAAAATGGGTGAAGCGTGCCCCTTTCTGTACAAGTACTATTATATTTAATAAAAATTTACACAGTGCGGCGTTAAACGCAAGAATTACAGAATGCGAAAGTGAAAGGGGAAATATGCGAAGCTGGTTTTTCAGTGAAATTTGGAGCGGAACACCGGGTTCGGACCGTGGCGAATCCGGATCGTATCCGGATCGAATAGGACTGGACCCGGGACAGGATCGAGCCACGGTGTCGGGTATTAGGGAATAACGTTAAAACTCTGTAACAACGCCGCCGGGGGTATTCGCGATCGAGTTAGAATTTCGCAGTTGACTTCTTCGCCGGGTTGCGACTCCGCTCTGAATGGACCCGTTAAACCGTTAACGGAGCGTTAGCGGAATTCGGAGTTTCTTAACTGTTCGGCTCGAATTACCTGGCCGTTTGCATCTTTCGCCGCCGGGAAAGTTCGGCTGTTACGCGCGAAACGTGACGCCAAATTGATTTAGCCGTGTTAAACGCATCCCCCGACGCCCTCTCGAATACCTGTTTTATTATTAGTCCGGCGCAGGTCTCTCTATTTCATGTGCCTTTCTCCCTCTCATTCTCTCTCTTTCCCTCTCCCTCATATTTTCGCGCGATACTTTTAATATATAAACCATTTTTTATTGCCAACACGCTCGCCTGTTTTCGCGATAAAATACAGCCTTAGAGACATTCGCGACAACAAATTTTGTACAACGTTTCCCGGGGAAAAAGGTACTAATATGTTTGTTGATCAGCCGATTTCCTGCCTCCGTAATAAACGAATGTTTACAGGTTCTCGTAATAAAATATGGGGTGGAAGAGGGGCTAATCGCGGCAAATGTGACGACGGAGCAGTGGGAAAAGCGATATCGATAATCGCGTATACCTCGTTTTGCAACCCATTTTTTGCTTGTGTTTGAGTTTTCGCGTATTCAGAGTTTCGGTGAAATATGAATTCGTTGTTGCACCGGTATGCGGTTTTAGAACGATTACTCTTATCTCAATCTCTTCTTTTGGTGTGTTTTGTACGCGTTGAATTTCGCGGATTTCTATCGAGGGGATGATATGTAAATTGTATAGTTTTTTAATAAGGTGATATAAATTACGTGGAATGAATCTCGAATGAATTCCAGATTTTAATTTGTGGAGACACGATGTATTTTAATCAACAGAACGATTCTTCAATAACACTGTCCAACAAATTTCAACTTTTTTTATGTTTCCAAATTACTGTTGGGTGGATCTCATAGAGTTTTTTGCTCTGATTCCGAATCTGTCCTTAATTTTTCTCCCACACGCACTGTTTTTGAGAAACATGACTTTGAAAGAAGAAAGAAGAAAAAACGTATTTTTCAACTTTAAACAAATATGGAAACAAATTTGGTGTTGGACAGTGTAATTCCCGTATACCATAATTCCTTCAATTTGCATTTTCATTTTTCAACGTCATTTTCAATCTTTCTGCAAGCATCTTGTCGAAAGATAGTTTTCGAAAGCTGTGATGCAAGAATTGATGATCCGGAGCGTTCAGCAACTTCCTCGCAGTGGCTTTCCAAGTCTTCATTGGTTTCAAACTGGCAGTCTCGAAGATGTTCCTTCAAATTTCGAAAAAGGAGGAAATCGTGTAGGGGTTAAGTCTGAGTTTGGAGAAGACGGAAGTGGTTGAATGCGCAAGATGGTCAATTCTTTCTTGATGGCTTTCAAGAACTTATCCATCGTTGCTGGAACTCTGCAGAGAAGCCAACTGCGCGGAAAAGTTAACCCCTTGCCGTATTTTAACGAGTCATGTTCGTCATGAAGATTTTAAACAAAAAAACCTTCCTTTTTAGATGAAATAAAATTTGATTCGCTTGTAATCAATATTTAAGTATTAAAATAAATGTAGACGTACAGAAAATATAAATTTTCTTTTCTCTTCTACGACATTTTTGAGGATAAAGACGTTTCAATCGCTGTAACTGTAGAGAAAATGGTACGGCAAGGGGTTGAAATGACGAGTTTACGAGTTTACCAAAAATTTAAATTATTCCAGAGATTATTGCGACGAGAAGTAATTTGCGCGAGCAATGAACGAATTTGTAGTCGCTCTTCAGAAACAGTTCGAAGAACGAGGACTCTATTTCCCGAATAAATGAAGTTGGGCGTTAGAGAATTAGCCCCATTGTGCGAAAACTTCCGCGTGTATCCGAACACAGTTTCGTCTTCCAATTGACTGGGATACACAACGCCGCGCGCAGCCCCGATTTCCCTAGAAGTTCGAAAATCGTCGTCGGGCATCGCTTGTCATTCAAGCCGCGCAATAGCGCCGATAATAGCAGTTTCAGGGTCAGAGCCGTCAAAGGGACAAAGGCCAGCCGGAGAATGGTGGCCAGTTTCCGCCATGAATCATACTCTAACGAGGGCCCGGAAAACCTCTATGGTTCCCCGGATTTCCGTGGAAGAAAAAGCCCGGCGGTTAGTCGCGGACCATGTAATTAGACGTAACGGCCGGCATGGCCTGGGGCGCAAATGTGGCGAAAAACTGCTGCGAAAACATGCTCGGCCCCTGGATTAATGGCCGCCGAGCGTCGAACTTTCAGTCGACTGCCGCGGGTGGACCACGAAAACTGGCCGGGCAAGCTCTGATCGCGATTAACGTCTTGTTTACACGTCGGTCGGTGGATGCCCGACGGATGAACGGCGCATAAAAGACGGCCACGTCGATGCTGCATCGTCCGTCTAAGTGGATACGCGAAAAATATTACCGCCCTTCCTTTTCAAACTTATTAACCCTCATCCGTCCCTTGTGTCAATTTGACACAGTTTTCGCCGACAATATTTCACCGACTCCAGATTTGACCGACAATAACTTTGGCCGACAACGACTTTAGTCGACGCGACACTATTATTCGATATTAACATTATTTGACAACAACGTTAGTCGCCTACGTCTAATTCTTCTTATAGTGTAATGATTACATTTTATACAAAAGTAAAAGTGTCAGTGCAAAATAGTTAAAGAAAAAAATGTCAGTAGAACCGTCGTAGAATGGCGCCGCGTTGAATCGCCGATTTCGAGCGTTTCGCGTCTGCGACGGTTTGTTTGCCGTGGCCAGGGGCCTCGAACTGTCGAGTTGCCGAAGCGTGGGGCGTCGATGAATGATTTTCGAAGCGCGATACAAATACGAGGTAGTCAAGGTATTGTTTCGACAGCGGTCCGCGAAGCACGCAACAGGTCCTCTCGCAGGCGTTTACCGTGTCTGAAACGAGCCTCGAATTAAGAATCGCGTTGCGGGGGATGGGGCTTTTAATTTCCGAAGGACAAAGGCTTCCGAGCGACGATGGCGAACGAACGGGACACAAACTCTCGTTATCCTGACCCCGAGAGTGGAGTTCGAAGCGTAGGAAAACGGGGTCGACGTTCGTCCCACACCCCCGCGCTCTCGCGCGATTATGAAAAGTCATTCCCCGTCGCGCACCGCCACGATATTGCAGTTTCGGAAAGTGCGCGTTACCATAATTAACGCCGCGGTAACGTCCAACTTTCGGCGTCGGACGGGCTGGATTTCGCGGCGATTTTCTCGCGTGGCCAAGCCGCAATGATCCCAAAGCTGCTCGGAACCGACGCTCGATTTGCCCGGGAAACGAGAGGGACCTCCGATCTGCCCTCGCGTGTTTACCGTGTTCGACGCGATTAATCGTAATTAATTATTATTGATAATCGATGACGTTCCGCCGGCACAATTATCGCGCGCATTAATTGTTAATCCGAGCATTGTCCGCCGATTCATCGTCGGACTGCTGCCCCGAGACTCTCCGCCCATTTTCCCTCCTTTTCCTCCCAGTCTCTCCCTCTCTCTCTCTCTCTCCCTTGCTCTTTCTTTCGTTCTCGCGTCAAACGGTCCGTATCGTTTCCGAAGCACAATATCGTGACCCAATTAGCTCGGATAATGCGCGGGCGTCGTCGTCGATTTTTTGCCCTCTTCTTTCATACACACCCGAAAAGGCTACCAATTAAAATCGGAACTCCTCCAGAATTGCCGCCAAAATCTGAAGCGGCTCGAATCGAACGATGCTGCTGCTGCGACCGACCGATTTTCTCGCGTTAAGCTGTGTCTTCACCGAAGCAACAGCGAACAACTTTTAGTTGGTGTTCGCTCGACGTTGCTTCAGTGTGGACATATGTAGCTTTACGTGCACCGAGTGACTTTTCTACTGATTATAGAGGCGTGTGGGAGCAGCACGATGTACATATACTGCGAAAAAGATTGATGTCATCATCGATGTTTAATCGTCATCATTAGACAATGGATGTTCTCAAAGTAAAGATTGATTTCCTGTCTGAATAGATTCAATATGTTGAAAATAATATAACAATAATTCTAAAATCTCTTGATGATTTTACTGTCCCGTGCTTCTTCCGTCCATTCTTGTTGAAAATGCATAAACGTAGTCCACCGAGTTAGGGTAGCAAGATATATTTAATGGTTCCTCTCAGGAATGATTAATTGTAGTGAAAAAGTTTGCCTTGTGTGTCGTTCAACATTTAATTAGCCTGATAAAAGTACACACGATCTCCATTTTGAGAAATGTTTCCATTCTCTACATTTAACTGGCATACATCGATTTCTACATTACACACGAATTTCATTAAAATCGGATGAAATCTGTTTGAACAAAGGCTCCGTTTTCGAGGGTATCGATTTTTGAGAATTTATATCCGATTCATTGCGCACCCGCGTACCTGCCAGTACCCCGATTCCATAATTTAGTTATTAAATAAATCAACGTATGATAATTACAAAACAATCTACACATATTCCACCCGCGTTTTAACAATGAAGAATTAATTTCGCCTGCGATTGTACGAGTACTACGGCTATACCGATTCACTGTGCTTTATTTAATTTCATGCTGCTTCATTAAAAATGCATTTCATGTTAAAATGCTATCAGACAAATATTCGCCGGAAATGTATATTTATTGTGCATAAATATGGGACGATTATGGATCCGGAAGGGCTCTCTGCTCGTCGTGGATTGCGAAATATTTGATGGTTAAATTCCATTGCCTGTAAAACGAAACTTTTGTGTAAAACAGGCATCGTTTCGGGGATTTATTGTGCCGTCCGTTGAGAAATAACGAGCCAAAATAGATGGCACAGCAGGAAACCTAAATATGCAAAAATAAATGGATAAATAGGATCGATAGAAATATGTAGATAACATAGATAAATATATGAAACAGGTAAATAGAGAAAATACGCTAGGTAGCCAAAATAAATAGAACGTTTAAGTAAAATAAAGCGGATGACATAATGAATAGACTATTCGTAATAAATGGAAGCCAAAGAGGATATTAACTACGCGCATGCTAATCCGCGATCTCCCGCTAAAAATGTTGAATATATAAATAATAAAATATAAAACTAAACGCGGGAAATGAAACCAGAAGAGAATATCAAATATGGATGGCGAACGTTAATTCACCGGCTTCCGCTAGGAATAATAAATACGCGAATTACAAAGTATAATAAGCGAAAAAAATAGTACAATATACACGAGAAGAGTGTTCCATTTATAAATGACTTTTACCGATAATTTCCACGATTTCAAACGGAGTTGCATTTGTTAGAGTATCGGGAAAAAAATTACTATTATTTAACCTTCGCAAGGTAATGTGGGGTCTCAGAGACCCCAGCTTCAGATTTTTGAAAAGAATTTTTATATGAATAAAATTAAATCTGTTTGTTTACTTTTTATCCTGTGTTACTCTTTATCCCAAATTTATTAAAAAGAAGGCTATTTGTAAAATCATTTGTCGGGTCATTGGTCTAAGAGACCCTACCTTACCATTTATGTGTTAAGTATTAGACCGTATCTTGCGAGGGTTAAATTATTGAAAAATCAACAAAAAATACAATCCAAAATATCGAAAGCGTAAAAATGAGTTCACGTCAGAACCGCTGTTATCACCGATGGAACATACGTTTCGAAATTCGCGGGTGCGCTCCGTACAACTGAATTTTGTATCAAGCAGAAAGATCGATGCCTGAAAGCGCTCGGCCGCGTCTTTCAATATTTATTCAATACCCGGTTCAGACGACACTTCGCGGTTCCGCTTCTCAACCATTCTCAAGCATTAATTTCGCAAGCATCTTTTTTTTCATCCGAGCCTGGTGAACGGCATAGAAGAGACTTGTGAAGAAACGACGACGACGACGACGACGGCAGCAAAGCGCCGGGGGGTGCGGGTGGTTTACCATTGTGATTCCCGGGCGACAATCGAACGCCCTATCCCCGAAAGTCTTTGTTATTCTGAAAAGTGGGATCAAAGTGCTTCCGTCGAGGACGTAACGAGGGCTCGTTGTAACCATTAGCGAGCGTCTACCGTCGTAACGCGATTACGCTTGTTGTTCGGACCTTTCCGTGCCGTTTTAACGACGCGACGACGGCCCCGCGGGATTCCATCGCGTCGTCGTCGTCGTCGCTGGGAAACTAAAGCGCACAGAGAAGAGCACTACGCGTGTTCGTTAGTTAAAGAACTATTTGAAAACAGGCTACTTGCGAACGCGAGCCGATTACCGAGGATCTCGGTTAACCCTCAAACACCTGCGACTCGAATCCAATAGAAACTGTTTACGAAACAACAGTGAAGACCGAAGTATGTTCACATTGCTTATCCTGTTAGATCCTTTGACATAAATATCTATTTTGATTTATAGAGCAGCAGAGTGAACAATAAAGAATTAATTCTAAACTCATCAGTTTTAAAAGTTGTTTAATAAGTAATCTTTTCCTGTTAAATATTACTCGAATGTCATTTCTATTAACAAATAAAACCGCGTGGATGTGCCTGAAATTGAACAACAATGATCCATAGACCAACGAACGTAAAATAAAAAAACAATGCATTTCTACAGTTATTGACTACTGTTAGCGAGATCCGTTCGACATTCGCAAACCATGGAAAACAACGCGCTAGATATGAAACAAATCGATAATTCCTGACAAAAGCATCGTTACCATTTCGACTAGCAAACCTAGCGTCAATCACACGTCGAAATAATTAAATTTCACCACGGGGAACTCCCTCAGGATTTGAACGAAGCGACTATAACGAGCCTTGGGGCGATCGTTATACTTTGCGCGACTATACGCAGCCTCGGTACCGTAAGGAAAGGGTTAACCGAGTTAATTGGTCCTCGGCGTGCTGATAACAGAAGCAGAATTGGTTCCCGTTGATTGCCACTCGATCCTGCATGCCGACACCCTCGCCTACCGAAATTTATTACAACATCATCGGACGGCCGGTTAATGCGCGGCCATTGTTTGCTCTTGCCGCGCGGCCTGGTAGCGCGATACGCTCGATGAATTAAATGAAATTGTTGCGCGACGGAATTAAAGTTTCACGCCTTTGGTCCCGGGGCCGGGCTGCGCCGGTTAGTTGTTAATGAAACTGTATTTAACGGGATGATCGCGCGAGAGTCGCGGCCGCGAATCGCGAGCTAGCGCGATACACGAGCACGAGAGCCGGGAATTGAATTCGATGAAAGCCCCCGGCCCCGGCCTCTGTGCGCGCCGCTTCCGCGGCCGTTCCAAGAATTTATGGAAACAACTAGTCGGAATATAGAAAAACGAGGAGCACGGAGCACGCGGGGATTAAAAGCCGGCTTTACCGGCATTTCCGGATCGCGTTCGAAATACTGCCGCCCCGGGACACTCGCTAGTTTAACCCTGGGACGACTGAGAAGACAAAACACCGTTTCTCTTGTCTCAAAAAAATACATAAAATTATTTATTTCCAGCGGTCGCGAGGGAATTGAAACTACCAACTTGGTTTATGTCAGTGGCGCACCCAGGATTTAATCTTGGGGAGGACCGAGTTGCCGAGTTGTGGCCTGGTGCAAGAATTGCCAATGCACAGTAGCGCGTTGTTAGTAACCCTAAAACCGGACGAGGCCCTAGGTTTTGTATGATAAATGTTCATAAATGATTGTAAATGTCTGACACGATTCAATGACGTCGTCGCAAATCTTTGTAACTATGTTCATTAGTGGGGAGGAAAGTGAAAACAGTATTAATAGAAAGACGATAATATTAACAATTTTCTTGTTTCTTACCCAATGGTAAGACTATCTTGTAGAAAAATTGCGAACAAGAATGAGAAGTATAAGGTCGTTAAAAAATTCATCAAAGTTCAGTGCCCGTTCGGTAGTGTTCCCAAAGGATTAGGGTGGGTGTAATATAATTTTAGGTAACGAGAAGAAGATTGGCGGTGCTAGGGCGGTTAGCGGAAGGTAGGGGGACGAGTCAGGCGTAATTGGCTAGGTAAAAGGGCGCCATAGGTGTACGTACCTCGATCCGGAACGGGGAATGGGCCTCGGGATCGCTGTGAACGCGCCGTCCTCGACGAAACTGACTTCCGTGCTCCTCGTCGCGTCGAATTCCGGCGAGCAGCCCCACGCCACCGCTGTAGCTTCCGACTGGCCTTTCCTCGACTTCGCGTACTGTATCACCCTCGCACCGTTGTAGATTATGTCCGCCATACAGCCCCTCAAGTAGTCCGTGTGCCCTGCGAACATTCGAGAATTCCGTGCCGTGTCACGAATATTTCTTGAGGCGGTTCCGAGACCGTTGTTCCGCTTATCCCTTCGCGGAATTCGCAGTACTGCCAATCTCCAAAGGATCCGACATTTACAACTCTCTTAGCTACGTTGAACACTAGTTACAGGGTAGAACCATACGTTGTTCGAATTATTCACAGTCTACGGCGCGCTCTTCGAGATTTCTCCGACGTGTAGAGTTCTAGACAAATATTCTAGGAATTTGTAGATTTTCTTTGTCTTCGTAGGCACAATAACATAACTTCCTCTTTGTAATTATTTACAAAGTAGGCACTCTTCTCCGATTTTGATGAGATCCTCTTTGTAAATTATTACCGATGCCATTTGGATGGAATGCAAAAGTGCATAGTTTTGTTATTGTTGGAAAGCATATTCAAAGTGCGTGTGCGCGTGTGGAACATTCTGGTGTGTTCCACGAGTTGAGGGCCTTGCGGCCTCTAGCTCTCTCTCTGTTGCGATTCATCCACGAGACAACGTAGTGTAGTGCACACGCGTAGTTGTAATCAGCTTCATGTAGTTTGTAAAGTATTAATTTATATATCGAGTTAGGTGATGTGTCTAGTATGGTTATTGCTCCTGCCCTCAAACCTAATTCAACAGTTATTGATCGAAATGGAAACGTTTGACGCATCAGGTTGGGAGCATTCTAGCAGCAGACAGTACGCCGTTGGTCTTAAAAGTAGGGAAATGTTCCAATAACACAGCACCGGAGTAGCTAAAGTATCTATGTATGTAATAATTAGAGCGCGGATCTTTGTGCAAAATAAGTCGGTAGATTTACTAATATATTTTTCATAAATATACAGTGTCTGTAATTGAAGATATTCATCTAATTCAGAGTTATAGAGGTTCTACGGTGGCGTCCTAAGATGGGAACCTCTACAGTCGACAAAATTCGCAAGAAGAATTGCATAAAAAACGGAAAGAGGAAGTTATTAAAAAGAATCGAGATAACACAAATCTAAACGAAAAAGTTTGATATTTGCGAAGGATGTTCAAACGGGGATAATATACATATATATATTCCCATTCTAACCTCGAAATCTTGCACCGCAACCAATTCCTGGAGCTTGCCTCGCAGGTACGCGTTTAGCGACTACATTTCCACGCTGCTAGACTGCAAGAAAATTCCAACGAAGTTCGCTGTACCTGCGTCGGACCGGTTATCGAGTGTCTTTTCGCAGTAAAATCACACGCGAGGATCGCGAGAGGAATACCGGCGCTTTCAGATCAAGAAAGATCGCGCGCGTCAGTGCAGGATTGCGAAGAAGCCGGGGGTCTACGTGCCGCACGGGAAAATCGCGCGGGCGTCGAAAAATTCTTGGAGTTATTTGCATGGTGCAATTTTTCAATCGAAGATATTATTCCCAAGGTGCGTCCCCGATGCGATTTTATTGGAAAGTTGGTGCTCGCCTGGAAGCCGTTTCTGCAGGCCCCTAGGATTGACTGTCCGTGTACGCCGTCGAAGGAGAGTAGGAGAAGAGGTCGAAGCTGGAGGAACTCACGGGGATAATCGTTGATCCGCGAACAATACCATAAACGGTTTTATTCGCGAGAGGAACCGTTATCCGCGGGGCTCTCTCTCTGTTCTCTCGAGTCGCAATTTCCTTCGAACGAAGTTCTCGCGCGCGAGCAAATAACGAAGCGACGGATATTAAAGCCCGATGACCGGCGCGATTCTTAGCCCTCCAAGGCAGGGCTGGGGAATGCGCTTTGGCACGGGTTTTCCTCCCGGGTATCATTTGCCGATGCGAATCCATGGTCGACCCGAGGCGCGGGCCGCCCTGTAATGAAAGCGTCAGTTGCAAACCGCATTTGATGAGGTTGATGGCCAGAATAATCTCAGTTTCGGAGGCTGCCAACGAACAAAGTAGGCTATCGAATTTCTCCCGTCCGTGTCCGTGATTTGCGAGACACACTATCCATTTCTCCTCCCACCCTTGCGCACCTTCTCCACCACACCGTTTCCACCGTTGTGCTCGAGTTCATTTATCTGATTGGATCCAGCGTAGTTAGCGGGTTGCCTCGTGGCAATGATATGCCGCCAACTTAAATTCCTTATTATTATTCCTATCCGTCGCCCGAACTCCGTGGAAACTCGACGAACCGCCGCGGCGCAGCACAGGCCCTCGAAAATCTTCAATCTGAAATTCCACCGACTCCCACTTCACCCAATTAACAACAGAGCTTGGCGCCAGGAGACACAGGCCCGTGAAACCGTGTAGCCGTGTGTCAATCACGTTCCTCTATATATGTATTTTCTTTTTGTATTCTATATCGGAATGTATATACCCAGAGGGGTGGGTATAATACATACTTCTATGCTTGTTCTATGCTTGACTTAGGCTTTCTTAACCCTTGCACGGTGGATGCTGTTAAGGATTTCGTGGAATTCGTATTTAAATTATTCATACTTAAGGGAGTAGACTCGTTTTTCCAGGATTGCAAGGGTGAGGGATGCGCGTTCCCATTTCACGATAATACAAAAACGAGGTTTTTCAGTAGTCAAAAATGCTAGATGAAAGATCGATCTAGGGCGCTATCGCCCTCAAAAGTCCTATTTTTTCGTTTACGAGGCGTAATTTGCATTATTCGCCAGCATGTAGCTCTGAAAATAGCTACATGCGCAGTTGTGTTGTATATGAAAAAATAGGACTTTTGAGGGCGGTAGCGCCCTAGATCGATCTTTTATCTAGCGCTTTTGACTACTGAGAAACCCCATTTTTGTATTATCGAGAAATGAGAACGCGAATCCCGCACCCTTGCAATCCTGGAAAAAGGAGTCTACTCCCTTAAACACCAATATGGTACAAGTAATTTGTTATGAAATGAACCGCTAGATCGGCCATCCGAATCATTGTGCGGCGTACCAAGAATCGGTAAAAAATTTCGTCCGGGTCACGGGAAAGGGCTGCAGAGAGTGGCGCAGCATGATCAAGAAAGAAATCCCGGGGCTGAATCCCGTAACAAACTGTTATCTAATCCGGGCAGTTCCGTGGAAGAGGCCACAGCGGATTCGTCTCTGGCGGACTCCCCGCCGGAATATTACGTTTCCGTCGAACAGACAGATGTGGGTGGCGAGAGAGAGAGAGGGAGAGAGAGAGAGAGATAGAAGACAGAAAGCGAGGGAGGGAGAGGTATCTGGATGGATGAAGAGGAAAGGAGAGGAGAGGTAAGACGCGTCGACGTATCAGCTCCGTCAGACATTTCGTTCCCTCGTTGTAAAGGGAATTCCATGCACTGCCGCACCGACGGGCTTGATCGTATTTCTATGACGGATCAGTGGCTGGTTGGCTGGTGCGGGGGCGTGTGTTGTCGGTCGGCGGATGGAAGACGAGCCTCGGCGCGCACCTGTGGCAAGGTAACACGAGCCGTATAAGGGAAAAGCGAGGCGTGTTTACGTACAGGGGGGGGGGGGGGGGGGGATGGGGGGGGGGGTGTTTTCGGGGGGGGGGGGGGGGTGGATATCTGCGAGAGGACGATTTTCCGGCGGCAGCGGCACCGCACCGTGCCGTAATAAACCGTGCCCGTTTCACAGTGCGGTGAATCGCTCATCCCGCAAACCCCGCCGCAGCTACCCGTTCTACGTGATCCGGCCGCGCGGCCCGCGATTACATTAATTGGAGAAGTTTCGAGCATGGTTTTTCCTAAGCGACCGAAGATACTGCGGATAACCGCTAAATGGACCGAGGTTGCTGCTCCGAGCCACGGCGACGACTCCATTCACCCGCGAAACCCGTTCCCCGTCCCCCGGGGATTTTAAGGACACGCCGTGTCCCGCTTTATGAACGACACCGACCGGAAACCGTTCCAGAGATACGAAATAAATGATGGTCGGCCCGCTTCGCTTTCTCTCTCTCTCGCTCTCTCGTTTCTCGTCATTAGTCCTCCCTTTTAGTCCTGCGGAACCGAGCGATACCGTCGCATTGCGAGCGACACGACGCTACGCGACGCGACGAGATCGCAGATGGAATATTTTCCATCCGTGTCCCACGGATTTTCAAAGTATTGCGGGAAAAATTGCACGCGGCTCTCCTCTTCCTCGCTTCGAATTGAATTAATACGTAAAGGGAACGAGTATTGCTACAGGCGAAATTACAGCGAGTCGCCGTAAGTATGCGTTCGTTCTTCAAAAGAGGGCAACTTTGGTAGAAGTGGATCTGGAATTTGAATCTGGAAATGACCTAAATCTTTTCCAGAAGTTAGGAGAATTGCTAGATTTTCCGATGACATTTTCGGAATGCATAGAACTGATAGGTATCTTTAATCTCCTTATCTAATCTAATCTATATTTATCAATTTTTTGAAACATATTAGTGAAGCTATTTATAATATATAGGAAGAATTCTTCGTGAAATAGAATATTTGCAATTCATTTATTTGTCGAATATTTGATTATATGAACTATGAACTAATGATACGAAATAACGAATAAGTTTTCCGCACATTATAAATACAATTTTAATTACGAGTGCTTGTACGCAAGCATAGCGGACGCTAAATTAAATTTTATTGATCTTTTGATAATGACATGTAATTAAAATTGATGAATGTCTAATTTTGTTAAAAAAGGCTCTCTTTTTAATCAGATATTATAGACTCATATAAAATGATTCCTACAAAAAAAACAATAAACAATACGATTATACAGACGAAGTATAATATAAACATTACAGTGTAAATGAAAATATGTTTATTTCCTGGCAAAGTTTACGGCAAATATCTATATTAAATTTGAAACAAAATAATAAACGTTGGGACATTTTATTTATTACCAAACTAACGTTAAGTAAAATTAACAATCAGAGTAAATATAAAAGAAATATAAAATATAAAATAAAAGTAAGGAATATATATATATATATATATAGAATAAAAGAAAAGAAACTTTTTCCCAGATAATTATTTTAGTAAAAAGTTTATTTCGATAATGACCAGAACTACTAGAGAACTCGGGAAAAAGTTGATATTTCTCAGAAGCGGATAATTTGAAATTATGATTATATCTTCGCAAATAAAATTTCTCGCGTCCATATTTGCGTAATGTATTATAAAATATTTTTCGTATTGCAGACTTTTATATCCGATTACAATTAATCAGTTAAAAAATGTTAGTCGTTCCGAAGCTGGAAGATAAAATGCAAAATCCGATTGGAAAATCATAAAAACTTTGTACACATTTTTCATTACAAATGTACAACAAGTCAGCAAAATACTAATGGTTCATTGGTAAAAATTAAATATGTTAAAAGTTAGTCAACTAGTCCCGGTCTCCCCTACGTACAACCGAGAATATTGAACGAGTAAACCAGCGTCAATTGGATATTACCGTATACTGGGTATTACCGTGCTTGAACGAAGCAAATAACGTCCACTATCCGAGCATAATCCGAAAGTTGATTTCGATGGAGCATCATCGGTCTCTCCTTTCCCGGTTCTTTATTACAAGTTCGGTCGGTCCGAGAACCGGAAAAATTGCGTCTCGGCGGCATTGCTGGGTAGTTCCCAGTGATTTCGCTAATATAACTAAACTGCGGTGCTGTATCCGCGAATTGGACGGGCCGGATATCACATCGATAACACATGAAAGCGTGCCGACGCGCAGCAGATATTTCCCCTGTAATATCGCGATTTTTCGTCGCTCTGCGACGGCAGTAATGTCGGAAACGTTCGACGAGAACTATTCCAGATATTCGTGGCCGTGAAACGGGGAGTCATAAAATAAATAATTCCCCGTATCGCCGCTTTCAAGACCGTTTCGATTTATTTGGACGTTACCGTGATCGAATGTTTCGCGATAGAACATTGACACGGACGTCTCCGGGTTGCGTGTGGGCGCGCGTCTGTATACTTTTATTGATTCCGAGGCCGGCTCTCTCTGGGCGTTTGTGCGACTACTACCAGGGACGACGGACTCTCTCTCTCTCTCTGTCTCTCCCATTTTCTCTTTATACTCTCTCTCTCTCTCTCTCTCTGTTTCCCGGGTAGTCGTGGTAACGTCATTCGATAAAGGAAACTTATGCTGGGGATTTCAAAGACAAGTACTTTTCCGGCCGCACGCACACGCGGGACATCATAATTCCTTGGCTGTAGCACGGCCGAACCGCACACAACCTGCACCGTTGAAACGTGCATAAAGTATTAGGACAGTTCCTCTATTCCATCAACCACGTTCCCGTCGTCCCGTCGTGTCGTACGTAACGCCGCTTTTCATCGGAGAACACAAGCAAGTCACCGCGAATTCCAGCTGCGACGCGAGACAACCTGGAGTGGGCAGGCAAGGGAGAATTTTCGTGGAGACACTCAGGCAGAGCTGGGCAAAAATTTAATCAACGATTGACGAATAAATTTCTTAACTGTTGAAATTTCGAAATGAAATACGGAATCGAAACTGTATGCATACTGAAAAAAAATGTAAACTGAGTTTCTGTTAAGATATATTTCTGTCAATTCTCCATCTCCGCTCTCTGTCTCTCTCTCTCCCCCTCCTTATTACAATTTATGGATAGACCGTGTGGCGATTAACTTCAACAATTGATTAAATCAGTCTGCGATTTTTCGATGATTTCTTTGTTTAATCAACAATTGACGATTAAATTCATCAATCGATTGAATCAATCGTCGATTTTTCAATGATTACTTTTTTAATCGTACACATTAATCAATCAATCTTGATTAAAATTTTAATCGATTAATGTCCAACTCTGCTCTCAGGAATAAATATCGCGGCTTTACTGTATTCGGCTGTTACGCAGAGGGTGCGGCGACGCTGCAAACCGGGAACTTTTGCAGTCCAATCCTCGCCTTTCGACGATTTCATGGCGCCTTGGATCGATCCATTCGTGTTCTTGGAAATTGTCTATCCTGTTTTATGTGATTCTGTACCTATTTCTTTGAGATCGCGAAACAAACTGAAATTCGCCATCTTGACGGGCTTAGTGATTCTAGTGTTAAAAAATCCTTACAAAGGAGGTTACCCAATCGTAACACGCTGATTTTAATGGCATTTTTGTATAAACGGTTATCCCCTTACTCGAACGAATTTTCCATTACGGTTGCCAACATGCCTCGCATAAGTGTAGTCGGCGCCGTTGTAGTTTTCTTCCAACAGAAATGATCTCCTTAACCCTTTGCACTCCTTTGTCGAGTGTGACTCGACATCAGAGAAAGAAAAATATAAAGGAAACGGGTTTTTATATGTATTTGGGTTCTTCCTTTATTTATTTAGTTCTTCCTTCCCACGTTTTTCGTTTTAAATCTTACAAGTATTTTCATAGCTATTAAAAATTCACAATCACAAATTTTCAGGACTATCTGTATGGGGCTAGGAAAAATTATTTTATACTTTTTAGTCCGTCTTAAAAACGTGGTATATTAGAAATTTTTATTTATTAAAATTTATTTTTTATCAGCCAATCATTGAGAATGCGTAGTGCAATTCATCTGGTACAATAGCATACGAGTTGTTGTCAAAACAGATCATACATATGGATGAAAAGAATCTGTGATGCTATGCTGTGGCTGTGAGTTTCATTTGGAACATAATATGGCTATTATGACCGCGGAACTAAAAAAATTTGTTTCCCATATTTTTTATCAAGATATGTAGACTGTGTATACAATTTCCAACAAAATTTTGCAAAAACAACACAGAAATTTTGCGAGGGAAGGTAATTTTTAACATACTTTTTTTTAAGTTTACACTAAAGACGCACAAATTGGATTTTGAAATTTTCGTCTAGGCCTAATAGTTTCGGAGATATTCAATAAAATGGATTTTTCCCCCGCAATTTCCACACCGGTTTTGAATTTTCACCCCCTTTCACCCCGAATGTCGGTAGCTATAAAAACTAAATGTCAAATATTTTTTTGTGTTCCATATCATACAAAAATTCCATTAAAATCGGCGTGTTACAATCGGGTAACCTCCCTTGTTAGCCATGGCTTACATTTTACACTGTTATACACTATGAGAAGTTATGAAATAATCGCCGATAGATAATGTGTCAAATTCACCTGTCTATCATTATACCTTCGTAACAGATGATAAACACTAACCGTACCACGACCGGTCAAATGACCGTTTTCACATTGTTTATTTCTTAATTATTGGAATTATGAAGATGCTTGCATTAGAAATTATTCAATAAATTTCTTTATCCGAGCATGTATTATTATAAAAATTCAGTCTTGTAATTTTTATAAAACAATATATAATATATCCAATACATTTTGTACCCGGTACGCTTAGTATTAAAAAGTCATCGAGTTAACAAAAGGAGCGGACAGAAAAATACAACAGAAAAATAGCATTTTCCCGCAGCAAGCGGATTGTTTGCCTGGCACATGCGAGTTTCCAAATCAAAAATGAATTCCTCGGTAACCAGCTGGGGTGGGTGAACAGATCGCCCGCCTTCTTCCCCGTTCTTTATTCTCGGACCATGGGAATTTAGCGGGGTTGGCGGGGTGACAGGAATTAATAAGAGGTTCTCACCGGGGGTGGGGGGTCTATGTCCTACCATGGGGTACAAATGAATTGTCATGAATATGTAAATTGAATTTCGAGCTGGTCGCCGCGCCGGGCCGCGCGCCGAGGCGAGCCGAGCGAGTTGCGCGAGATGCTCGAAAGGGATAACGCCGGAGAACGGGCGTCACCGGCGCGGCGCTCTGTGTTTGTACCGATGCTATTCAATTTGGTTCGCGTCACCTCGCTCACATTTCCGATGAATTTTTTCGCTTTTTCTTCCGCCCGCCTCGTATACGTAGAAAATTATTACCATGCGCCACTCCCCCTTCCGCCATCCAACGTATCTCCCGTAAAATCAACGTGATCACGCGTGCGTTTATTCGGTCTGCGAAACCGCTCGGACTAACCGTTGCTCGTCTTTTCTTAGAAATTAATATATCGCGACTATCATAGCGATATTCTACACCCTCGGCCAAAATTAATTTTGACCTTGAATTTCAAAGATTACCTCCCACTTCGAAAATCGGCCGTCGCGAGTAAATAATTCCGAGCCGTGTTCTAGGCCTTTCAAGGGGGTACACTCCGCAGGAGTGGGGATAGTTCTGGGACAATTGTCGGCCAGACATTTGGAACATTTATCGATAAAATATATTCTACTCGTCGCGCAAGGAAAAAAGGTGCAAAAGGAACGATCGATCAAAACTCAATGGTACCCTTAAAAAATTATGATAAAGTTTTTTCATCGTCAAACTGATTTTATTTCTATTATGTTTTCATTCCTCAGTCGGGTGGAGTTTATATAGCCTGCTTATATGTATACACCAATAATTGTTGAATTGTGTACAAGGATTATTATGAATTTGGCAATAGCAAGGATCATGTGCGAACGTATTGTCTTGTATCGTTGTGGTTTATACCCAGTTACCTCTAGTATAAACAATGACTTTTATTACAACCGCATTTATGCACCTTTCTGTTATATAAACCGACAACAGTGCACCCTTAAATATAGTGGAGAGGTCGAATTCAATTGTCCGTGCTTCATGAATTAATCACAAAGCGTAATTGACCAGCAGCGAATGTATTGAAAATTGAGCCGCTCATTTGCCAGATTGTTCAACTCGTATATATTCTGCTGTCTCGAGGACTTCAAATTATCCTCTTTACGATATAGATCGCGAAGTATCAGAATTTCGAAGATCCAGGCGAGTCGTTCAAGGGTCTTCAGAGATTCTTGAGGAACCGAAGAGGTTCTTCGAGTTCCCCAAACACCATGAAGCTCCTTGAAGGACCCACAACAGTCTCCGGAGACACCTGAGAGTCTCTCGAAAGGACATGGGAGATCTCCATGGTCCTTGGAGATTCTTCAACATCTCTAGAATGTCACGAAGGGATTAAGAACGATTCTTGGAGTTCATGGTTTTCGAAGGAAGTTCAAAATCCTTATTTACGCTCTCGATTTGACCGAGTATTCCCCTTGAAACAGCGAAGCTCAACAAATTATTTTATCCGCTAACAGATCCCATTTGCTATTAATTTCACGAGAAGCGTGTTGTAAAGCGAGCTTCCCGCGAATTCCCGGCCGTTTCGCTCCTGGTCTTTTTTTTGCAAAAATCCCTGAAACGTTTCATTATGTAGCTTCCAGCGGCACGTTGTAATGAGGAGCGGTAAAGCAAAACGAACAAAACGGTGGGGCTGGAATTATGCAACTTTGCAAAGTTTGGCTTCTTTTAAAACGATCCGAGCAAGCTGCCGGCTCGTATCCGGTTTCCATCTTGGTAGGCGAGTATCCGCTGCGGCAGCTCGACAGCTCCTAAACGTCCGGTCCGTGTATACATAATATCCCCGTGTCCGGTGAACGAAGGAGATCGATAATTAGACTGTCGATTGCTAGAAATTAGGTTTAGGCACGGGAGATCGGACCGGGAAGCATTGCGGAGGCCTGTATCAGTATATTCGCCGTGATAATCTAGCTCGATGACCGGCAGCGATGGTCCCGGTCGGTGATGGATGGAGCAAATATCTCCTCTGACACGCACTAAATAATACTTGGACGGACGGGCAGACGAAGGATGCCCCGGTGAATCGATAGGCAACGTGTGCTCGCAAGTTATTTTTCCCGATAACGATTAGCAAACAGCTTTTTATCGGGCAAACACCCCGGCCGGGTACGGATCGTATCTAATTCCACGGGATTCCGTCCGGGGATCAAATAATCGCATCGGGCTCCGGCTCTAATTTGAAAGTCAACAATTTTTCGCCGGCGAGGCAAAGTTTCTATTTATCCGTAACCCGGCGACTCGCTTTACCGATCCTTTTTGCTAGGAAAGTAAAATAATAAAAAGTGATTATTAGCTGTCTTTACTATTATTAGTTAGTCATTTTTTTCATGATCATTGTTGTATTGGGCAATGCTACTCGAATTTATGGCAAATCGTACGATATACGTACGGCATACGACATACGTTAAAATTAATGGCCCCTTTGACGACGTCCCAATCGTTACAACAGTTCCTTAGAATTGTTAAGAAAAAGTCTCCCAGCTTCTGTGTCAGAAATCCATTTCAGAAGAAAATAAAGGATGAATCACGAAAGCTTCGAGCAAGGTTTATCGTTGCACTATTCGTTTTACGAGTTTATCACGGTTTAAATATCGACAATTTTCCGAGAATCAGAAATGCTCGAATACTTTTTGGAAGTGTGTGACTGACACAATAGCGAAAGCGTAAAATATTGTCCTGTCCCGTTCGGGAATAAGAAAACGAACGCACAGGGGACGCGACCGTGAAGGACCATTGATCCAAGCGACACGACGCTGGGGCCACCGTGGATGATTTCCGTTCGCGGATTTTCGCGGTGGGGCTCGGAACGGGGGGTGTAGGTAGATTGAAACGGGGGAAAAACAATGTAGGATCGCTCGATGAGAAATATTTCAACGGAAATACGGCCCTCGAGTGGGATCGGAGAACGTTGCGCGTCCTACGCGTCCTCGTGATAGTGGGGATCTCTAGAAAAATTCATATTTTTGCAACAGCGGCGCGCGGATTATACCGAAGGGTGAGAGCGTTGGCAGAGGACGCGCGTTACCCGATCTCGCCCCGCTCGGACGCAACAAGAGGTTCGAATATTCGTTTAGTTTTTGTTATGGCGTAACATCCACTCTATTGCCTGGATTTTCTCGCCGTACAATGGAAACGAGGAGCCCCAGGACGGTGGCGAGGATGTCGGCGCAATGTTTCGTTTTATCATTCGCAAGCCGGGCGCAATCAAATTCGCAAAAACTTTAAGTATTTTCCATTCGCCGCTACACCGGCCCTCTCTCTGTGCTAACCGTTCCCCGCGTCAAGTTAACAAAACGCCAAAGGGTCGAGAAAAAACAGTAAAAATATAGGCTGAATCATTCGACTTCGATTTACTTATTTCTGCAAATAGAACATGTCATGCCTGCTTGTACCCGTTCTAAGACATCCTATACATTAGGGTAGACCTCAGCTATACCTACTGAAATTTAATTTTTTTTTCACGCCGCCCCCAAAAATTGTTTCATTGGGTAAGAGGAAGACGTGGCACGTTTACGTTAAAGTTATGATAAATATGGAATTTTATATGAATGGGAATATACGAAGGAGAAAGACTTTTGGTTATGACTAAACGTTCTTCTCGTGCAAAAATATTTATGATAATAGTACCACAATGTAATTTTTTCAATATAACAATTAATCAATGCTCATATTTTTGTAAATACAGGGTGAGGCACCTAAAACAGGCCACCTGAATAAATCGGCTGCTATTGATGTTGGGAAAAAATGCACTTACCTTGAACTGTTAAATAAATCAATGTAGTGTCGAATAGGTTACAAAAAACAGACCAATATTGTGCGCATAAGAATGCACGACCGAAGTGAAAACTTCTATGGCGATTGCATACCTGTTTGATGTCGCTCGCTCGGCTAGACTTGAGCAGTCCCGAGTTTACCCGAATAGCGTTTCACCTCGGGGCGTGACGTGCACGCGGTGCGTCTAAAGAAGTTTTCACTTAAAAAAATTAGATCTCTTTAGCGAGACATTTGTGAATGTATAATACAATTTCTACATAAATTTCAACATGATAAATGTTATTTCTTCGTTTAATACGAATTATGTTAATTCATTGGAAGGTGTTCATTCGCCATATACATTGTGTCAAAAAATACCGAAACATCCTCATTTAAACTGCCCGCGTAAGAGGTATTAAAAAATTTTTTATTTCTAGAAGTTAGTAGGACTGTAAACTATTACGACGCAGATTTTGAACTCGATCTGTCGCACAGTTCGTTTACAGCTACCGAGTTTATCAGTTTACCCCAAGAGTGTTCTGCGATCGTTAACATGGAAAAAAAATTGAACAAAGAGTTTGCTTGAAATTTTGTGTTACCAACTTTCTTGTACCGATTCGTTAAAAATGTTGAATAAGGCCTTCGGTGATTCAGTTATATCGGGAGCACGAGCATATGAGTGGTACAACGCGCTATCTCACAAAGCGATCGTTATAACTGAATTTTGGCCAAACATTCGACAACTGTCATCGACCAAGCACCGTATTCGCCAGATATAGCCCCCTGTGACTTTTTCTTATCCCCCAAACTCAAGTTACCCCTTCGAGGTCGCCGTTTTGTGTCGGTGGAGGCCGTGAAACAAAATTCGCTGAAGGAACTGAAGGCCATACCAGAAAACGCTTAAAAGAAGTTCTTCGATGATTGGATTTTACGCTGGCAGAAGTGTATTGTCCCGGAAGGGGTCTATTTTGAAGGCGATAAAATAAGTTTTGACGAAAATTGAAAATTTGTGTGTTTTATTTAGGATGCTTAATATTTTTTTGACATAATGTACGTGAGTTCCGATGTTGCGATAGGTTGTCGCGACTGGAATTACCGTGTCGAAGAAAAAGCGGCGGGCGAGGCTTTGTCGCACGTGGTTTTTGTTAGCTGGCAACGCAGTCACGTGGCGGGACGATTTATCCGAGTGAGTCAGGGGCCTCGGCATGGCAGCGGGGCGTCTTACCTAGAAATAGCTCGTTGAAGTCACCCTGTCCCCCGATGAAGACGCCGTAGTGTATGTTTAGCTCGAAGAACCGTCCCGGCAGCAGGGACCTGGTCGTGTGTATCACGTCGATCCTCAGCGTGATGTTCGCCTCCCTCCTGGTCAGATTGACCTCGTGCCAGCTCAGGTCGTTCAGCGTGAGTCCTCGGGCGCTGGCCATCTCGCTCTCCCCGGCTCCCAGATTAATGTGGACCTGCGGACAGGCGACAGAACGAGAAGTCGGAGAGAGGAGAGAAAAAACGAACAACGTAGATATGTATATAGTGGAGTAGAGATTAGAGAGAGAGAGAGAGAGAGGACAGCGGTCCTCTCTAAATCATCCGAGCAGAGGCAAATAGTTCGGGAACGCTCGGGCTTTGAAGGCGGGCGATAACACTTTCCGAATTGTGGACCGACGGGCTACCAATCCCTCCCCTCCCGAAGCTCTCTTTTTCCGAGAAGTAATTATTCTTTGGACCGACGCGACGCCGGAGACAGCGGTTTCAATGGAGAGATATTTTCCACGCGGCCGGTGTGAAATTCCGAGTGCATCCTTATCGGCTGGCAGGACCGTTTCCATGAAAAGATTCGAGCTTTGCGGCTCGTTCATACGATATTTTCTGCATTTTTCAGCGACCCCGGATCGAGAGAGCAAGAGAGACAGAGAGGGACAGAGAAATCGGGGCAGAGAGATAGACCGAGTCACTCGACGATTCAACGCCTCGGTTTTCCACGCGTCTAGCTCTCGGCCGAGAAGGCACCCGAACCGCCGTCGAATATCGATCTCTCTGTCATCGATTGCTCGTTTATCAGTCGCTTAGTCAGCCAGCTGGAGAAGGTAATCGGATTCCCGAAAAGTTTTCCGGGTCGTCACGACCAAAAAGAGGACTCGCCGAAAGGTATCCAGCCTAAGGTATAATCCCTAACCTTTGCAGTGACTAAGTCCCTATCTGTGTTATTAGTCGGCCATTAGAAAGCCCTTGAAACTTTCTCCTTCTTCGGTTAGATGTTCTACAGGGTTTTGCGCGAGTCTGGATTATGTCGATTTTGCACAATCTGAATTGTGCAACACTAGATTCATTCGCGAGTTCAATCTTTCATTAGTTTCACAGTTCTATGCGTATTAAAATGCTCTAGCATAGGTATGCCAAACACGCGGCCCGTCGACAAGACGCTGCGGCCCGACCAAAATCTTTGAAACTATTGATGACAATTTACAACTGGAATTAATCGAAATCCAGTGTGACTCCGTATTAAAACAAAATCTGTATTTAAATGCCTTTTCTACATTCGGCTTCGTTTGTACTCTCGGCGAGGTCGGCGTGGTAGACGCTATCATAAAAAAATAATGTCGGCATGCGATCCTTGTCCATGCAGAACACAGCCGTTTGCCAAGAATCGCGACTTAATTGTATTTTGTTGACAGACTTCTGACGACTTATGTCACAAAGTAGTCCTAATCGCCCTCGAAGTAAGATCGTAGTGCAAGTGGTAAAGGTTCTAAGAGTCGCAGAGTGAATCGGAAGAAAAATTAGCATCCGTTTAAGCGCCGTTTCGCCGTTTAATCGTGACGGTGGAAGGTCCGCTGGTTTTTCAGCTTAAAGAAAGGGCCGGGTCGGGCCGGGGTCAGGCTAATCTCCGGACCGCTGTTAAAATGAAACAGTTGTCAGAGGGAAAAGTAGCCGGTGCATTTTATTAATCCGCGGAGTGTTTCGCGACGAGCCGGGCCGGGTCACCGCAAACGGTGTTGGGATTATACCTTCCTCGGCGTTTTTTATTCTCTTTGCCGGGTCTTTGGCCCGCCTTGGACCGGGCTATAGAGGGTTTCTAAGGCCGTCTCGGAGGGCGGGCTTCCGAGTAATGCATTATCGAGTTAGCGGGGGTTATAGCGCGCGACACGCTTTGCCAGGAGAAGGAACGGTGAGCCTCGGCCTCCTGATAAAGAGTCTTTAATCGCGACCTAAATCGAAAGCCGCCGGAGACTTATAGCACGATGTCTTCGTGTAGTTTGCCTCCTTTCGCGGCCCGCCTCCGCTTGATCTGGTATAGACGATCGAGGACGACTACGACGACCAAGGTGGTCGTATCTTAATGAAAAGTCGATCGTTCGCGGGGACGCGGCGGGTTGAAATTACGGTGGCCGCGATTGGCACCCCAGCACAACGTTACTACAACCACACGCAGATCCCTCTCTCTCTCTCTCTCTCTCTCCCTCTTTGTATATGTGTGATCTCTTTGTGTATCTGTGCGTGTGCGATTGTGTTGAAGGTTTGGGTCTGTTCAACTCCCGCACGCCGCGCGATCGATCCGCTCCTGTAATAAAGGCGCGAGCTTTTGCCAGTCGCAAGTTCAGCCCGTAGTAGTAGCGTGATGTCCGATGACTATGCAGAAGCCCATTAATATGTATAAGCGCGGGAGACACGACACTTCGCCGAGTGTAAACGCGAATCTATACGTTTCGAAGGTCGAGAGCGAGAGAGAGGAGCAGAGAGGCAAAGGGAGAGAGTGCGGGGAACGAGGAGTGGGTTGCGTCGGTGCATTATCGATGCACCGGTGATTGGAAAGCGAGCAATGATCGAATATTCGACTTGTTCGGTTACACCGGCGAAAAACGCGGCCGACCTCTCATTTTTTTCCCCCGGCGAGAGACGGATACGGAAACGGCGTGTTTCACGCCGACATCGCGCCGACGAGCATTTTTCGATGATAAAGCGGCACGTTGTAATGGGCGGCCGAATGAACGAGCTCGTCACGCCCCCGTTGAAAGAAGGCAAAACAAACATATAATATTTTTTTCACGGGATCGAACGGTGCTCGGGCTCCGACCTAGGTCCGTAAACTCCAGCGGCCCGGTGCGGTTGCGTTTGCGGATTTTCGCGTTGACATTGCATCTACGCACCGCTAAATGTGATTATATTGTATTGGTTTGGAAAACTCACTGGATCTATGAACCATCAAAGTCGCGCGGTCTCTCTTTACACGCGCTGTCCTTCTCTACGTTCGGCTCGGCCTTTGGAGATAACAAAAAAATAGCTACCCTGTGTACGGTAGGTGCGACCAAATCCCCTCGAGGCTGTCGCGTCTATAGAGAATTTACTGTACATATTTTTCTTCCAGGAAATTAGGAATTACAAAGAAGTTCTAATCATTGGAACTGTAAAATAAATCGTAGTGCAATAGTCCTAAGAGTGCGTGCATATTCAAAGGGGGTAAAGAACTGCTACGTAAATAGGAAGACGAATGTTCGACCATCGAAAAAACGTAAAGTCGGCGAAGCCTTTGCGAAGAACTGAACAGCTCGGTAGCGGGAGACGAACCTGACGAACCTCCGTTGCACTTTTTGCCGGGCGCCATTTATCCGGTTCTCATCCTCTTTAACGATCGTCTTAACAAATTTAATTAAGCCCCGACACCGGCACCACTCGTCGCCTCCTCTGTCCCGATCCGAATCTTCGCGGACTTAGCCCATCGTGAAATTAGATTAGCGCGGTTTTCACGCCGAATTCGCGCGCCGCGCGCCGGAACGGCATTTTCTCCTTTCACCGCTTGCACTCTCTCTCTCTCTCTCTCTCTCGCTTCTCTCCCTGTGCCCCTCTCCTAATGCACTTAGACGGTATTTGAGCGTTGCATCAGGGCACCGGATTACGAGAGTTACCGTCTCGGGGCTCAAACGAAAAGGACCCCGAAGTTCGCCCGCTCGGCTGCGCCGAACCAGCCGCACCAGCCGGCGAATTATCAAGCGATGCCGCCACTCTCGCCGAGTTCCAAGAGATTACGACCGAATTTCTATTAGGTGTACAAATCCCGTCGATACCTCTTCCCCAGCAGTCCAACTTTCCCACGCGGAAGAATGAAACGCATTTCCATCCGCCGAATATCCGCCATTTTCGATCGCTTTAACCCTCGCGCTTATGGAAACGCACAACGGAGAAGCAGGTCGTTTCTATAAAATAGGTGGAACTGATTAAGAAATCTTCACCTTATCGAAACTAGTTCTTTTCGTAAGCAAAATGGGCACAGCATTACATCTGGGCTCATTTGTTAAATAAAGAATGGTCACGCAGTGGCGGCTTAAGTGGAGGCCCCAAGCGATAAAAATTTTGGGGCCCTCAAACTCAAGTTAGAAATAGAAGTTGCAAGAAAACTCTCATAAACTTATTAACAAAAAAGAAAATTAATGAAAAATTTTGTTTGGGCTCCACGCGGCCGCTTAATCCGCTTACCGTTAAGAGGGTAGACTCTTTTTTCCAGGATTGCAAAAGCGCTAGATAAAAGATCGATAGTCCTATTTTTTAGAATAATACAAATTGCGCCGCGTAAACAAAAAAATAGGACTTTTGAGGGAGATAGCGCCCTAGATCGATCTTTTTTCTAGCGTTTTTGACTACTGAAAAACCCCGTGATTGTATTTTCGAGAAATGAGAGCGCGAATCCCGTACCCCTGGAATCCTAGAAACGAGTCTACCGCCTTAAACCCGCCACCATGATAACGTTAAAGTCCCTTGCAGCAATGTATCAATCAGTTTTCCTCGCGTTTCGAAAATAAAATGATACTACTTCTCGTCACCAGTGTAGTGTGCGGGTTGACGCACACACGAACAATGAAAAGAATGGCTCCGCTATCGGGCCAAATTGTCGCGAACAGCGTGCAGGAGATAACATTCGCTTCGTCCGAGTATTTTGATTAAATTCATCTCTTTATAAAATGTCGAAAAAGTGGAAACGGAATTTGATCAATTCGCCGGAACAGCGCGAGCAACGCAATGGCTTTAAATAAAAACGCACGCAAAAGTAATTTGATTTTCTTCATGCGAAATGCGGAATGGTTGTCAGAAATATTGACGCTCGTGGCGAACGTGTCGAAAATCGCTGTGAAATTGACAATTCATTCGGTACGAACCCCGGAAGCAGATTTGAAAGCTGGGTCGATCGCTTGTCTCGATCAGCAAATACGAAAGACGAGACATCGCTGGTAAAAGATCAATTAAACTAGTACAACTGAAACAACGTCTTATCACTAGATTGCGGTTTTTATGCATTTATCGTAACATTAGGTACAGTAGCGGACAAAAGTTTAAGACGACTATCTTTTCAGTAGATTATCGCATTTTATTAGAGATACTAAACGTCGAACAATTCTCAATTGTTCGTAACATTTACATATATATTCATACTCTATCTACGATCTACGAACAACCTAGACTCTTTCAAACGTAAACAGTGTTTGGCAGAATGCGCATGGAACTTTCTGTTCTGTATTTGTTGCGGACATTAATTTAAGACTTATTTATGAAAAAGATATTTATGTTAATATAAGTAACAATAATTTTTTTAAAAGTTAATATTTTGTGTGGTAACCGTTATTTTTAATGGCTGCAGCACATCTTTGTGGCATTGAATCAATTAGCTTTACACATTGTTCTATTGAAATGTTGTTCCACTCTGTTTCAATTACAGTGTAAAGGTCACTCAAATTTTTAGATTTATATTTGTGTACGTTCCTTTTAACAATGTTCCACAAGTTCTCAATCGGATTGAGATCCGATGATTGTGATGGCCATGGTAAAACAGTAATATTTTCTTCTATAAAGTACTGCTTCGTAAAAAATTCGTAATGAAAAGGACTATCATTGTAGATGTTTCAAAAAGGGTGGTTCCATTTAAAAAATGAAGGTGACCCTGATTTCTCTAAAAAAATGACAAAAACAAAAATTTTTTGATGTCGTATGAGCCCCATTTTACCATTCAACTTTGCCCTCAAGACATTTAATATATCTTTGAAGACAACAAAGATATTTGAGGTGATAACATTAGGTGACTCATCCTGTATATAAATATTCATGCAGATCTTTATTAATTAAAATGTAAATTAGTTAATACAAGAGCTAGCTTTTATAAAGGCCGCACAAGAAACTCACGGAGGCCGTGCGTTCCCCACCTCTGTTTTAGAAAATAGTGGATTTTTCTTAGAGTTACGGGCGTTCCATCGAAGTTTTAACAAGCCGATCGAGTCTTACAGATTTCCAGCGGGTTTATTATGTCCGTAAACAGATAATTCCTGATCGATCCTTTCGGTTTTCGGGGAGGCGCGGCCGCACGGAAGAATTCCTTGGCCGTAACATAGTTGATCCAGGGCGTTATCGCAATTAGAGCCGCTTTTGCGGGGATCCTCTCGCGGGCTTCCGGTTCCGAACTCGTTCCTCGGAATGCAGTCTCGTTCGCGCGATTTCGATCCACAAGTTCGCGCGGCAGCGCGGCGATCCGTTCGATCGGAAACGAGCTCGCTCGCTCGCGCGATTTGGAACACTCTCGCGCGATTAACTTGTAAAACATCATCTGTCTAGTGGGCCGGAACGAAGACTTGGTTTAGCGTGACTGGCGTTCTTTCCGAACCCGCGCACCTTCCGGCTCCACCGTATCGATTCACGTTCGAACGGGTCGATTAACTCCGGCCAATCCGCGCTGTGAAATATCGCGATCTCTCTCTCTTTCTGTGTTTCTCTTCCCTTTCTCTTCTCTCCTCCTCTCCTCCCTCACTCTCTCTCTTTCTCTTGAAATCCGCACTTCTGCCGCAGCAGGAATACAAATTTTTCGAGCGGCCAACGCGCTCAGAATTGTAGGGAAAAAATCATTTGCGTGAGCGAGTTTGTGCACAGTTGTCTTTTCTTTAGATGCGGGGGATGGTTTAAAATTAATTGTAATTCAAAGGGGAAACTTTTTCACGCAAGTGGCAAGCGGGGACGATTCTCTGTCGATGCAGCTTGACGGAAACGATGCGCTCTACCTCGATTTCTAAACCCTCAAACAGGAGGCAATTCTGACAACTATACAAAATGTCCCATTTAAATCGATCCGGTCGAATATCTCCGAAATTCTTTATACCGGAAAATGTTTCAAAAAAGAGTTAAGTGATTTCGAGGGAAACGTGATCTGATACCAATAGCTTTTTCGTAGATGGAGGCGTGGAGGACATATATACGTCTGACATTATAATTTCTTCGATATCTTTAAATAATAGACAGGTTTTTAAGAAACAAACGCATTTTGATGATGAAGTTGAACAATTAATGTTGAAAGATGTTGAAGAAGAAACTGATGACAATTTATCCAAAAATAGATTTCAGTCAATTATTATTTTTGTTTTTTATAATTAATATTATGTTTTTCGCACAGTTTAAATAAAATATTTTTAATTATATTTATAAAACCCATTACTTCAAAAATGATTGATTATTGTGTGTATTTAAAACCTGAATCTGATTTATCAGACATTTCCGATGATCTGAGAAAAAAATGTTCTAAACAAAACTTAATCAACATTCAGCAGTCTACCAATTTCAATCCAAAAAATGAAAAAAAAAATTTTAATGTATAAATCATTGAAGTCACCTTGAGTTTTTAAATGTCAATATGTATTTTTGACTTCATAATATTATAACTGATGTCAAAACGAATCCAACGATGTAAATTACTATATCTTCAAACTTTCAAATAGTGCTAAAATATTAATGAACAGCTAGATCGGGCGAGTGGACCATTGTGCGTCGTCTCCTTAAAGGATTAATTAGGTCGCGTTTCGAAGATTAACTGCGCGATCTTTTACACCGGAAACGAGTCTGGTTGCTTAGCAAAAGTCCCCGGAGTTGTCCCAGTGTTCGCCTGTCGCTGGTAGATCGATCCTCGCAGTCGATTGCGGGGCGTAAGTATCGTGATCGAAGCAACTCTCAGCCGGCTCGTGTCCCGCGTGCATTAACGAGAACGTTATTAACGAGGACTGCGCGCGAGCCCGTGGAAACAGGGGACACTCGGAATGAGACTGCACCGTGGAGCGCGAGGGGGTTGCATTACGAAGAACAACGACGCGCCAGGGACGGGACGGGGCCCAGAAGGGCCACTTTACTCTTAGGTAATAATCGTCGACGAGCCCTGGTTACAAATTACGATTCCGTGAGAAGAATCCGAGACCGAGACCGAGATGCCAGACGGAGAGTGCCAAGAAGAACCGCCCACGGGATACACGCCGCGCCGCTTCACAACGATTAATGTAACGCGCCCGGTCATACGCTGCGTCGGCCTCGTTACCGCTAATTCGAATGTATTGTACCAGGACACTGTCTCGCTTTAATCTGACCAGTTTATCTCGCGATGTATGGACGATACGGAAAAATGTTCCTGCACGACGGATGCTTTCAACATAACGAAAAGTCTCTGTATCGTAGAAGATGGATCGCAGTTCGAACATCCGATGTAACTTGATTTATATTGTAAGAAATAATTTTTCATTAAAATTACGTTTACATTAAAATTTCCAAGTCTGAGGTCATTTCAAGGTCATAGTGTAATACACTGTTAAATTCGTCTCGACGTCAGAAACAATCCTATGATGTCCAAAACATATGGTGCCATTTAAAAAAGTCAAGGTGACCTTTACTTTTTTACATAAAAAACATTTTTTCGTAAGGTCATTTTTTGACAAATTCAACGATATGTATATTTACGATCTACTATAATTGAGAAAATCAAGTTTCACAAATAAACAATTTTCAAACGCTCTGCGACACATCGTCCGACCGAGCTGAAATTTCTCATATATCATTTTTTCACCAAGTGTCATATTTTAGGAGGGTAAGACCAAAAAAATTTTGAAAACGATTTTCGGCTCCTATAGCTAAGGACCACCCTAAATTAATGATGCCAAACATACCTCTAAAATCGTGAAGTAGTACTTTATAGAAGAAAATATTACTGTTGTACTATGGCCATCACAATCACCGGATCTCAATCCGATTGAGAACTTGTGGAACATTGTTAAAAGGAACGTACACAAATATAAATCTAAAAATTTGAGTGACCTTTACACTGTAATTGAAACAGAGTGGAACAACATTTCAATAGAATAATGTGTAAAGCTAATTGATTCAATGCCACAAAGATGTGCTGCAGCCATTAAAAATAATGGTTACCCCACAAAATATTAACTTTTAAAAGAATTATTGTTACTTATATTAACATAAATAAGTCTTAAATTAATGTCCGCAGCAAATACAGCACAAAAAGTTCCATGCGCATTCTGCCAAACACTGTTTACGTTTTGAAAGAGTCTAGGTTGTTCATAGATGGAGTGCGAATATATGTGTAAATGTTAAGAACAATTGAGAATTGTTCGACGTTTAGTGTCTAATAAAATGCGATAATCTACTGAAAAGATAGTCGTCTTAAACTTTTGTTCGCTACTGTATGTATAATTGATTTAGAAAATATAATTAAAAACATTTCTAATAACGGTAAATAATTGACCAGAAGTAGCTGGTAGAACTTTGCACAGTTATTTGCTTCAGAAAAGTAATCTTTAAATTTTCAGATTGGTCGTTGCATCGTTGATAAAATGTTTTTAATTTGTTTATTAATAGAACATGCTGGATGCATTTTTTCCTCTGTCCAGTCCCAGCAGTAAAAGCAATGCCAACTGCCTGTTACTCGATATTTTGCAGCAAGCTGAATTATCGCGCAATTCGATTTTCGATTCGCACAATACGGTTGTACGTTGTTATTGATCGTCTAGGGGCCATTTATTGAATTGCCTGGGGGGAACGCCAATAATGTCGTACAATATGATTCCATAATATTATCGAACGTCTGGGGAGGCCTTAATACTTGTTCTTTCTTACGTAAATCGGCCGGAGTAATACGAAAATTCGTCTCGCGCTGCGGATCGAGCCTCTTTTCGCCCGTAAAAATTGCTTCTCCTCATTTTGTCCTACATTGGAAATATATTTGTTATTGACAAGCGGTAGAGTCGAGGAAATATGATTTCGCCGGGAATCGAATGCGAAATATGTATTTTGCATCGATGAATACAAGTTGGAACGTCATTTGGCAGCTTTAAACCTTTCGTGGTTCTGATTTATGTTCGCAGGGGTGGCCTTTTTTTTGTTGGGTTTCTCAGCGGTTACGGTGTTCTCTCGAATGCATCCCCATCCATTAAATACGGAAAACTATGACAAAGGAAAGCCGTAGATTGGAACCTAAAGCGCTGGGACCTTTATGCAAATTAGTAGAATATAGTAAAACGGTCGGGCTAACGAACATTAATATTATTTCTACCTCATTTCAACCATAAGGACTCTTTTAATCCGAAGAAATAAATTTTTCCATTATTCCGGACCCGCATAAAATAATCTGTGAAAATGGAAATTCACATAAAAATCCGCAGATTAGTTGTGACTTTAAATAACAAAGAGCGGCGCACAAGAACAATTTGGCTGTCTCGCGTGAAACACGTTAATATTTTTCACCGGGACGTAAATGCGCTGCCCGTTTCAATTGCATTAAAACACATTTTTTATAAATCCAAGCGTAATTGGCCCGGACTGACGTGTCCAACAGTGGTTCAACTCGTAAGTGGTCAAAGAGAGTGTGCGTTACTCCATGACTTTTTAAATGAACAGTGATATGGTTATATTTGCTGTTAATACATTCTGCACGGCTTTAATCGTACCGGTAAATATATTGCATTGAATTCTAAATTAAAAAACGGTATAAAATTGAGTTCCAAAGAAATTGAAAAAGTAGCTTAACCTTTAAGTAATCAGACAAGATGTCGATCATTGAACCACTAAAAATAGTATATTAAACGTTAAATCAAAAACAAAGAAAATTTTTAATGATTTTAATATATTTAAATGTTTTTTATAAAGCATTTCAACCGAAACCGATAACACCCCGCATCCCACACTTTCCAACCACGATTGGTATCGAATCAAAAGCCAAACATCAATACGTAGGAAAGGTAAACAATAATATTCAAATAAAAAGCTGTACAGATTTAAAAAACAGTGCTACCTGTTTTCAGGATCGGTGAAAAATGCGTGAAACAAGTAGAATGTTTAGGGAACGAATCCCGAGAAGATCGAGCGGGATCTTCTCGAACAACAGAGCTCGGTTCCGTCCGCAACTAATGAAACGTAAGTAGTGTCACTCGTTCCCGTGAACATACTAAATCCGAGGAAAGGAATCGCTCGTCGTAAACCGCCCGATCACTTAAGGGTTCAAGTATTTCCGGGACGTGAAGGGTTAACGAGATCTGGGTTTCACCGTTCAATGAACAGGTGCTTTAGCGGCCGGGGTTGATCCCGCAGTGTTTCAACGGGGATTTCGCGGCTAGTCCTACCGGAAAGTTGTCGTGTTTGTTGCACGGTTCATCAGCGTTGTCGACTTTTTCGTCGGTGTTTGTTGTTTCTTCCCGTCTCCGCGGAAAAGCGAACAAAAGTCACTGCGCCTCTGCGAATTATAGTACTGCACGGTTAAGCGTCCACAGTTCAGATCAAATGCGGACGCTTAAACGAAGACAACAACAACAACAACAGTTGAAATTATATCGTGTTTAGCGTCATTTCAATCAGAAAAATACCAGAAATAACTTGGTGCAAGTCCCGTAAAAAACAATGAAAAATAAAGAAGTTTCGTAATTGGATTAGTAGTGCTTCTCACCGATATAGCCGAGCCGAGATCAATCATCGCCGCCCTGCGGCGTTGGCCGGCAATGGAGTGGGTAGGCACTAGACAAATTCTGGGTAGAAGGTCACGGGGAAATATCGCGGCTTTACTGTATTCATTCGTTCATTTACTGTATTCAAGAGACTAACTCGTGTAAATTTAACCATACGCTACGTTAGAAAGCGTTGCTCGACGCCGCAGGTTGTTGGTTATGGAAGGGTATTCGGGTCGTTGTCGCAACAACGCGTATTTAAGCCGAATCGATACCGCTATTATTCGTTTTTACACGCGCGATGAGTTAACGCGGACAATTCGGTGGATGTTCGACAAGCAGGCATCAATCGGTCGCCGATGTACAATGTAAATGAACACGGGGAATACATTTTTCGCGGGCCGCGCGAACCGAATGAAAAAGCATCGGGAGAGATCGGCCGGCGCGCACACCCAACTAAATTGCAATGTTTTATTTCGCACGCCACCGCGAAAGTTAAATTTGAACATGTCATGTTTAATTCAATTAAAAATACTCGGCCGGCTCCCGAACGACCCGACCCGATCCGAACGACCCAACGAGTCGCTGTCCGGCCCCATGGCGTTTTATTTTTGAGACGAGCGGCAACCGAGAATCGCCGAATATCGATCCCACACGTTCCCGTCGTTGCATTCACGAACTCTCTCTATCTCTGTATTCTCGCGTTTCGAGTTTCGACCGAAACGATCGTGGTCCCCACACGACGATCGAGCACGTCAGGCCAACTCTGCTTTCCGATTTTACCATAATCTTATTTTCCAAATGGCACGGCCTGCGCTCCGGTCGTATCAAAATTGAAGGGAACTTAAAAGGGTTCACCGCATATGTCGATTTTTATGAAACTTACACGAGACTTCTTTCAGAAATATTTCATACGCAGACCACCTTTATTGGGAATCGGGGAACGGGGGAAAGTGATCCTCGTCGACACGAGTTGACGCTGCACTTTTTCCAAAATCTTTCCAACATCTACAGGGCGTAGGGAATTTTTTGAAAGTCTTAGCACTCCGAATTATTTTTCAAAGTTGCCAACAAATTTATTTTATACAATTTTTACAGTTTATTAATTATATTAAGTATAACTTTCAAACTTTGTCGTAATTTATATTTGTGGAACTTATATTTGTTTTCAACTCTAAAAAATATAAATAAAGGAAAAACCGAATACATATGAGAACCTGTTTTATTTACATTTTTCGATCTTTTATCTAGCGTTTTTGACTACTGAAAACCCCATTTTTGTATTATCGAGAAATGAGAACGCGAATCCCACACCATTGCAATCCTGGAAAAAGGGTCTACTCCCTTAAATACTCAATTTGTGGCAATTAAACTAACTGAATAGCTGTTTCATTGAGGATAACGGGAAGACTAATGTGTCTACACGAGATATCATCAAAAGTAAATTTTTAGAAATTATTGATTAGAGCTGTGAACGGTCCTAAGCATTGCCATTTATGTAGCTATAAAAATCGTCCATTGTCCGAGGGTTAAGTTAAACTACTAAAATCTACATTTGTAGAAACAGTATATTCTATCCTTTCATTTTGATTTTGAAATTTTTGAAAATAGATTTGTTCGGCTACCCGACCTTGATCTTCGAAGTTCACCGAAACGAAATTTCCGAAAGTTACGGCACGTTGTGGGTTCGTCGGTCGCATCGTTGCCCTAAGCTCTCTGTATGTTTTGGTTAGCTTCTGCTACGCTATGCCCCAGTTTGAACTCGCGAAGTAACTCTATTCGTAAATTGCAATTGCTCGTATTCGAAATGTACGGATTCAAATTCCTGGAAACAGTGTAACAAAGTAACTCGCTCACTGTACAAGACTAAATTTCATCGTCACACAAGACAGTCAAATAAAGACAACAGCGTTAACAGGGAAAAATCGAGCACACATTCTCCGCGAACCTGACGTTAAAAAGGTAAATTAAACAAGAGCATTTTCATAAATAGTGAAATTTCCATTAAGCGCAGTTTTCGAGGAGAAAGGTGCATAAAACATTTATGTCTACTTTTAACTGCGCGCGCGCTGCATTAACGTACAATTATATATGCACATAATCATTTAAATAAACGAGTGAAACGGATAAACGCGACTACAGCTATAACTGGGTCAAAACGACCCGTGTTTGCTATAAGAGGATTACAGCGAAAAAGCTATGCCTGCGCACTATGTCTAAAGTTTGGCTTGAAACGATCAATTTTTCAATCTCCCGGAACGTTCGAAAATAAACGAGAACGTTTAGTCAGATCCTATTCGAAACAGAAATACAGTAAAGTCGCGACATTTCGCCGCGATCTTTTACCCAGAATTTATCCAGTGTCTACCCACTCTACTGCTGGACAACGCCGCCGAAGGGCGGCGATGATTGATCTCGGCTCGGGTATATCACTACTAATCCAATTACAAAACTTCTTTATTTTTCCTTATTCTTTTACGGGACTTTCACCAACTTATTTCTGGTATTTTTCTGATTAACTAAACACGATATACTTTCAACTGTATTTAGTCGAAGTCGGTCTAATCGTCGAAGAAAGTTTCGGGCGCAAGGAAGGACAGCGTATGGGAAAGAAAGAGACGTGGACAGTCGCCGTCTCTGGAAAGAGACCGGCACAGTTCAAAGAATTTCCCATACTTTGTTCTTCGTTGCGTTCGAAACTTTCATCGTCGATTAAACCACTAACTACAGTTGAAATTATATCTTGTTTAGTGTCATTTTAATCAGAAAAATGCCAGACATAAGTTGGTGAAAGTCCTATAAAAAAATAATGAAAAATGAAGAAGTTTTGTAATTCGATTAGTAGTGGTTACCAAGTTAGCAAAATACTAATGGTTCATTGGTAAAAATTAAATATGTTAAAAGTTAGTCAACTAACCCCGGTCTCCCCTACTAGAAAAGACTTCACTTTCAATTCACAACAACGCTACATGAGTGCATAAATCGAAAAAATAAAACTGCTACACTGTTGTTCATACATTCCAATAGATCTTTGAATTGTAAAATCGTATTTTGGCCAATTTTTTCGAGGTAAATACTCCACTCCACGTCGTAGAGCTTGCTTTTCAGGAGTTAGTGACCATTTTGAAGTGATTCCGTTGCATCTTTCGAGTGCAACGAAGCTCGATGGCTGGAGGAGCGGCTGATCAGCCCTCTCCGTGTTTGAATATCGGTGATGACACTTATCGACGCGTATGAATCTTGATCCTGCTAGTAGTTAGCAAGTGGTGACTCGCGCTCGCGAAGAAATTAGACTCGCTTTGATACGTGGAAAGGGGGTCGAGCGGGCGAGCGCCGCGCCGGTTAAAACACGCGACAACGAGTGCCGTAAAAAAAGAGAACCCGTGGAGAGAGAGAGAGAGAGAGAGAGAGAGAGAGAGAAAAAGGGACGATTCCACGCACACGTGTAACGACGACATTCCGCCGGGACGGTTTTATAACTTCGATAAAAACCGTGTCTTGATTTTAACAACGTCACGTCGTTGCACCGTTTTATTCGTGCCATTAAAACTCCGCAAGTAAAAGCATCTTATTTATGTGCGCCGTTGCCTCGACGAAGGACCGCCATGGGATGTGGAAATAGTGGATGGAGAATGGGTGGAGCGGGGGTTGATCGATGCGTTTCATTTTACTAGAGAAAATCGAGTTTATCGAGAGAGAGAGAGAAAGAGCGAATAGCAGTGAAAGCGCTCTCGGCCCACGCGGAACGGTACGGAACGGAACGGAACGGAACGGGGAACGGCGTTCGTTTGGTTCTTCTCCCGGGCCTGTTTGTTTCATTACATTGAAAGGCAGTCATAAAATTTATTCACGGCGGGATTAACGGCACCCTTTTGATTCAGCGCGAGGCAATCTCGCGGTGTTAAGTTCCCTCGTAAATCACCGATCCGCAAGCTCGCGTCCAACACCGAGCCACGGCCGCGGTGAACCGTCAAGCCAATAATAATGAGTTTCGCTCCGCGGCACTGTTGTTGTAGAAAATGAACGGGGCCCCCGTGATATTCATCCACCGCGCGCGCGAGAGAGAAAGACGTCTTTCCGGTTTCAAAACTTTCGATCTTGCACCCTTGAACGGTCCGACGCGACCCCCGCAATCCAACTTCCTCTTGGAAACTCGCCTTACGTCGAACTAGCAACTTTCTCGGGCCACTCCTCGCCGTGTTTCGTTAGCAGCCCTGGACGAGCGGCCTACGCTCCGAACAATTCTTTTGCATCCCACTTGACAAGTTCGCTGTCCTAGTTAATACATTTTTATTCTCGTACTTTACGTTTTAAGATGGCGCGGAAGCTCTAGAAGCCGGAAACGATGACCGGTTCACGTAAAACAGTCAAATTGTTGCGGCGCACAGTGCACAGTGGTCCGGGCGGCCGATCTAGCAGCTCATTTGAAAAAATGTTTTTTACGTAAAAAAGTAAAGGTCACCTTGACTTTTTTAAATGGCACCATACGTTTTGGACATCATAGGATTGTTTCTGACGTCGAGACGAATTTAACAGTGTATTACACTATGACCTTGAAACGACCTCAGACTTGAAAATTTTGTGCAAACGTAATTTTAATGAAAAATTATTTCTTACAATATAAATCAAGTTACATCAAATGTTCGAACTGCGATCCATCTTCTACGATACAGAGCTCCGTTCTTTGTATTAGACTTTTCGTTGTCGCCATAATTACGGCGTCTCGGTTTATGTTATAAACTAATAATCGAAAAAACTAATAACATCAGAATATGCTCCACTCCATACCATTCAAGCCTCCGCTGAAACATTTTTTGCTACGAGTAACAATAGCGAGAAAATCAAGATGTCAAAATCGGGTGGGATACCCTGTATATTACTGTGGTTCAAAATTCAACTGCTCAGGGTGCGGTATAATAAAAATGTAGTCATTGAAAGCGTCGACGAAATTTGCACGATCCAGCTACACCGGTCTAACGGTAATCCATCAAGCTGTGTGAAAAAGATTGTCGGAGCTCGCAGCACACGATGCACTGACTGCATCGATCCCGTTGGATCGGGATCGAAGTTGCAGTCGATCCGATCTGTGGGAGCGACGATGTGGCACCGCGTGACGTGCGGTTGGTTAACGACCAAGTCGGGCTCCGAAAACAGAAAGCCTATTAATAGAAGCAAGCATTGAGGGCAAACGAACCTTCAATCTGCCGGCTTCGAGTTTGATCAGGCAGTAATCCGTCTTGCCGGCGGCCAGCAGCAGCATAGCGTCCGCGAGATGAGTTCGGAACCGGAAGCTGATATCGGTTGCACCCTTGGCTTCTTGGACCGGGAGATGAATGTAGCTCGCCCCATAGAACGACACTGCAATAAATTTGAAAAATTTATTGTTCCTTCCGTGCTGCTCCTCTCCTTCTCCTCTCTCGCATTCCCTCTCTCTTTCTCTCTCGTTCCAGGGCCATCGACGCGTGAAATACAGGTTCGCCCGTCCCTTTGAAGCGCGTCGCGTCGCCCGACCGCGTGTAAAGTAACGAGACCTTTTGCCGCACCCACTTTTAAAACGAGAGAGTAATCGCGAGGTTTTAAGGCGGACGCAGATCCTTTAAATAACGAGCGACCAGATGGGATTAAAGTTCTCCCGATCAGTCTTCGCAAATGCGCCCGAAGATAATGACCAACGGAACCGATCACGGGTACCCGACACAGTAGAACTTTCGAAATTTTCGTATGCGATTCAATCCTTCATTCAATTGCTCACAATTTTTAAAAAATGTCACTATCCTACATTCTCTACTTTCCGAGATATTTCACGAAATGTTTTCAACCCCCCAATCGGGGGCGTCATACATTTTTCTAATGAAAATCACCTTTGTTAATTACAGAGGGAGTAGACTCCATTTTCCAGGATTGCAAGTTTCCGGGATTCGCGTTCTCATTTCTCGATAATACAAAAATGGGGTTTTTCAGTAGTCGAAAACGCTAGATAAAAGATCGATCTAGGGCCTTTTCGCCCTCAAAAGTCCAATTTTTTCGTTTACGAGGCGTAATTTGCATTATTCGCAAGCATACAACTGCGCATGTAGCTGTTTTCATAGTACATGCTGCCGGATAATGTAAATTATGCCTCGTAAACGAAAAAATAAGAATTTTCGAGGCGATAGCGCCCTAGATCGATTTTTTATCTAGCGTTTTTAACTACTGTAAAACCTCAAAAAACTTTTTTCATTTCTATATTATCGAGAAATGAGAACGCGAATCTTGCACCCTTGCAATCCTGAAAGAAGAAGTCTACTCCCTCAAATTAATTAATTCTTTCTTGATTTATATAGAAAATAGTACTAAATTATATACGGAACTCCTTAGATTGAATTATTAGGCGTACCAATTAATTCGTAGCCCATCACGAATTTATTGATCATTTACATTGAAAAGCGATTTTCACCACTTCCTGTGGATTTACATCCCCTTCTGAGTATTGAAGTAATGGAGACTTCAGATACCGTCACTCCGGATAATCGAAGCCCCACTTAAAAATTCAGCGTAACGAGCGCATTGAAATTCTTATGGAACCCTTAGAGGGCCCTCTTTCAAGCCACCCAGGAAGATATCCTTTAGGTCCTATCGATTCTCCTAGCACTCTCAGCAACCAAAGTCATCGTCCTATCAAAAAATCTGCAAGGGTTCTTCGAGAAACGATCCCGACGGTTCTGAACAGCTTTTTGCATTTTCGTTACGTTAGCCCTACGAACCTGCTCGTGTAATTTCAAAGTATTGTAAATAGACTCGAAATATTACCAGCTTCGTCGGTCCACGGCTATCTCTCGTATACTTTGAAACTGTTCGTGAAACTTTAAGCGCGTTTCCCTGGGAACGAGATTTTTGTAATTGGATGACATGATATCTCAAAAAGCAATCATCCAATTTACTTAAAACTTCCTTGCAGATAGCTTCGCGGGATGTCTACTTATCGTTTGAATGCAGACCGCGTTTTTCGCAAGATTGTGATTTTAAAAACGCGTAGGTATCTTTTTTTTCAATGGACGCTCCAATTATTTCTGCCGCGTTGAAAAACGTTTTCTACGAAATTCATGCAGTTTCACCGACTGTGCGGCCATAATTCTGTAAAACTGTGATACGACATAGTAGTTTCGGGAACGAAATGCTGTATTTCATTTGCCAGTGCACAATAGTAAGTTTTCGACGATATTTATGCCTCTCGGCTGCACAGCGTTGTATTTCTGCCGTTTTTGAAGTGTCTACCACTACTCACAGCCAGGTGGCAACGAAAAGTTCTCAGCTTTCTGGCTGCAAAAGCCGCCAGTGAAAAAACAGTATTTGAAAACGGTGTGCTTAACATGCTGGCCGTTTTTAGCCCTTTTTAAATGCATTGTATCGCGATTGTTACTTTAACACCGTGAAAGTCGTTTAAGTTTCAAATAGCGTGATATTACGTAATAACGGCGATAAATTAATTTGCTCGACTACGGCGTTTAATAACAATTCCGCGCAACCAATGATAATTTCCGCGATCCTAATTTAATGTCCACGTAACCACAGCAACGTTTGGAGCATCGGCGCGGCGTCTTACGTTAACGCGCGCGACAGAAAACAGGTAATTTCGCGATACCTGCGGGCTGGCGGAGCACCTCGAGATGAATTTCACTGCTGTTTCGCGTAACAGGGCGAAGGGCTTTGATAAACGAGCCGCGTTAACCGCAAAGGACGGAGGCGAGTATCCAGGAACGAATCCTACGTGTCTCTATAACGTAGAGAAGCAAGAGAGAGAGAGGGAGCTCGTCTCCTTATTTGTTTACCGTGACCCCCGCAGATTCCCGCGCAATTTTTTTTCGCGATTCCTTGCCTCTAATGAACGCGCTATGCGCACGAAATTACACACGACAGTTCCAGCTGGTTCTCTACGAGGCTATCAAACATTCCTCCGTTGTTAACGTACCGCGGCATTGTCAAATCAACCTGTCCACCTTTGTAATTTACAACACGCGTCTCGGCGGGCTCTGCGAAATATATATCGACCGTCCGAAAAAAGGAACAATTCTAAACAGCCCGTGGCTCGGAAAGCTCGCTTCGAACGAGGTAACTTATTTTCACGGAAAAGTTCACTTGCTGCCTAGAAGATTCCGTAGAATCCAAGCGATCTATTCAACTGTTCTCTCATTTTTTACTTGGGACAGATCGTCATCCAGTTCCGAATGATTCGCATTTTAAATCAGTAAATCATGTTTCATTCGTGGACTGCGGATTTTACGAATTCGTGACAGAAATGAGTGAGTGCAATTAGTGATGGGACCACTTCGAATCGCTTCGATCCAATGTTTATGAAAAATTCGAATCACTTCCAACATAACTCGAAGCTTAGAACTCTTGAAGATCTTAAAAGTCTTGAACTTTTTTGGGAAGCTAGAGCAATTAGTTTACTATGAGAAAAGAAATTTTTTCAAAAAATACAATTGTTCGGGATTGTAGAAAAAATACTAAAAATTGTATTTTACAACTTTTTTATGTGGGCCTATATTGAAAATTAAAAAAAATACGCTTTGTAGATCTGTGTCAATTGGTCGACTGTGAAATCGATCGATGTGGGAAAAAATGATAGGCATTGAAAGATGTAAGAATCCTTAGATTTATTGCAGTTAAAAGGCCAAAAATCTTGAAAATCTGCAATTTTTATCATCTTTAAATGTTTGTAGCTCATTGCAACGTCGCGTCGACCGATTTTGACAAAATGTTCAGAATATGTTTAATTGACACAGATCTACAAAACATATTTTTAAAATTTTCAATATAGGCCCACATAAAAAAGTTGTAAAATGCAACTTTTAGTATTTGTTCTACAATTCCGATCTATTGCAATTTTTGAAAAAATTTCTTTTCATATCCTGTAGTAAACTACCTGCTCTAGCTTCCCGAAAAAGTTCAAATCGTATAGTACTATATTAAAAAAGTTATCGTTTTTTTTAGAGCGTCCGAATATTAATTCGGGGCACTGTATGTGCGACGCTGGTAGCGGACGTAGTAATGACGACCAAACATCGAATTACAAGGGTTTTATGGTAAAAATTGTCGAGAAACATGACAAATGGTTGATGTTTTAAAAAATTTGTACACCAACAAAAATCGAAAGCTGTCCGGGCCAGCTGACGATTTAATCCGATTGGAGCAGGCGTTAAAAATCGTTGTAGAATCGCGTAATACGTTCACGTTCGAGAGCGGCGATTGGCAGACTAGGTGAATGGCGTGGGCGTTAATGTCTCCCACGCAGATTCCAGGAACGGTGTTCCTGAACGAGGATCCTCCCGAAGTGAGATAGCCGGAGAAAAAGAGGATTGTTCGCGCCTAATGACCCGCGCGGTTGTTCCACGTACCCGAACGCGTTCTTAGATCATTTACACGCCGCTGGGAAATAAACTCCGAGGCGAAGTTTGCTGGTCTCGCGGCCCGAAGAAGCTTCTCGAGCGTGTTCCGATTTCTCGGTACGCGGTGTCCGATGGGAGATCTCTCCTTCACCGGTCGTTTGAAGGAGTTGAAGTCGCTCATTCATCGGTCTCGCCCGGGCCTTTCAATCGCCTTCTTCTATACGATTCGTTTTTACCACCAATCTCCTCTTTCCCGGCCGCGTTCCAACCGGCCACCGATGCAACCGATACACTCGTTTCGCCGAGATGCACCCGCTAATGAGAGATATTGTGATTCCGCGACGATCGGTAATATTACTTTGACAAGCTGCGCTATTCAGTGATAAGAATCGTGCTGAATCTTTTACAGGGAGTATAAAAAGTAATGGTCGTCCATCCTAGAAGTTCAGTAATGTCGCATTCTAAGTCAATTCTCGATTCTGTGTTGTAATCTAGATCGGAACAGGACAGTATCTTTTTGTGGCTTCGTCGACCGCGCCGAACGTAGGAAAGGGCAGCCCCTTTCGAAAGGCCCCGAGAAGTATAAACATAACTAATCCAATAACAAAACCTTTCGACGAATTCAACACCAAGTTCCAAAGACTTCGACCACCCGACTAGAGGCAATAAATTAGTCTGAGTCGAAGGCTCTCGAGCCCAAAGACGGGACTCATCCGTCTTAATAATGAGCCAGACTTGTGACGAAGATAAAAAAAACGGGATATTAAATATGAATGGTATTTATTTTTGGAGGCAAAATTTTGTTCTTTTCATTATTGAAGCGATAAAGTAAAATTGTATGATCCAAGAAAAAAATTGATGAAGTCCATAGCAAAATATATTAGGAGCCTAGAAATAGTTGTCGAGACTCGTGAATAATATGGGACCCAAAAAACAATTATTAGGGACCACGAAAAAAATTGTGGGATTTAAGAAATAACTTTCAAGCTAGTGAAAAAATGACAGGATCCACGAAACAATTTTGAGCTAATTGAACCCAAATTTTTGAAAGAACCCGAATTAATTTCTCCATCAGAAAGTCGAAATACAACTTTATTCTTCTCATTATCTCATTATCGATGCAGTAGCCGCGGACATGGAAAACAAATTTTCTTCCTGTACTAGGAAATAATTAACGAAGATGTTCTAATCCTGAAGAAAATACCGCAAGGATTTTAGAAAATGTCTGTTGAATATTTTTTCGGTTCACCGAACCGTCGGGTCTTTAGAGTTGCAAACGGCGAACTCGCCGATGCGATCGCAGTCGCAGAAGGCTAGAACGCAAATCACGGCAGCAAGGGGATAATTGCAAGCGCGAATAATAAGCGTAAAGAAGGAGATCTCTTCGCGTTGCACAACTGCTGTCATCAGGATCGTCGTTTGTCCCGGCGATTCTGCTCGCCGAGACGCGGTCAAATGTTTCCCTCTCGGCGGATTGAGAAACTTGGAAAAAAGTATGACTACACCGTGGAAACTAATCACAGGATTCCGAGTCGGCCGTAACAGGGAACTGCAGTGTCCATGGTGTGGAGCCGGAGGGAAGAAACCTCCTCGGGTACTTCGTTCCGACGACTTAACCAGGAACTTAACTTTCTGTCCGTACGTGACTCGCGTGCTGATGAAACCGTACCCGACGATTCATTCTCGGAACGAATGTGAACAATCGATCGCGCCTGGGAAGAAGCGTGGGAGCTCATCACACGTTCGATGATGTGTGCGACATGTGCGTGACGCGCTATGCAAATGTTTTGGCATTTGTAATCCTCCGTGGGCGCACTGGGTCGTATAAGGTCACTTTTGAATCCTATCGACTGAATCCGATCGTCGCTACAAACCAATATGGCGGCGCCCTTACCTGTCAAAAACACTGCAAATTGCTCAACTTTAAGCGACCATAACTGCTGAACCATTGATCCTACAGGATGGAGACTTCGATCTGCAGGTTCCTCGGGTACAAATCTACTGGATTACATACCAAATACATAATCATTTATACAAGAAAGGCAAAAATTTTGAGTCCGGTAAAGTAAAGAGCAGCCTCAGCTTTGATGCCATACTCATATTTTTTAAATACTATGAACTGTTCTTTTAGGTATTTTCACACAACATCTTACATTCCCTCAACTGATAAACTTCGTGATTTCAGTACAAGGTCCTGAATTTTATCTTCGTCTGTCTGAGTAGGATGCCCGGGACGTTCCTCGTCTTCTAAACAAAAATTCCCACCTTTAAAACGTAGAAACCACTACAGGTACGAGATGAAAGCGCACTCTCCCCGTAAACAGTACATATGTAGTTCGTGGCGATTGTTACGGAACTTCCTTTCCGAAATTCATATAACATGAGATGTCGGAAATGGATACGCATTTCACTCATGATTTTTCACTGCTAGGAAACACTGTGTTCGCTATTTCACGATCTTATACCCATGAAAACCTTCTCTAGACTGTTTCCGAACAGCTACGCTTAAGTGCATTGGTCCCTTATCGCAGTATATTTATAAATAGACGCGTGAAATGTATACACAAAAGTCGGCCTTATGGGATGACCTAATAGTATTAAAGTATAGACTTGAATAAGTATCCTAAAATTTTTTCCGATTTTGTGGAAGCCGAAAACAGTGGAAAAAATAGCTCTGGTAGACAATTTTGATGATCTCATCAAAATTAGCTCAGGTGCACAAATTAATAGCCCTCATAATTAGTCATTGGAACTTTGTTTTAAATTGAAATATTTTATTGGCTCCACGAGCCATCTTTCCGAGGGTTGAAGAGATGTAGCAGAAGATTTCGTGGTAGACTAAAACCATTGCAGACTGGTTGGAAATTTGGACGTGGAACTTTTATCTTATAAAGGAAGAGTTCTAATTCACTCGTCTGATTCAACATCGGAGGTGTTAAAATCTCAGGCTCGTTCATGTAACGTATACCGCGATAGGGCTTGCCGTGAGCAAACTTAAATTAAGTATGGGCCAACTCGATAATTATTTTCGCTGTATATGTGTTCGCCGACTGACCTTATCGCGTGCTGGAGGACACTAAGAATTTGCCAGCTCGCTGGCGATGACGACAAAGTTCGGCTGCAAGTCTCCACGGGTAGTCGGTAAATCGAGACATCTGACGTCGGATCGTTAAGGAGGCCGTTTATCGGCGAGAGAGGCGGGCGGCTCGATCTGGCCCGAGGCCGTCGCGCCGCGCCGCGGCGTTTCAACCGTTTCGGTTCCCCATTATCTCGGTAATTAGCGACCGATGAACACTTCCGATAGCAGATTTTCAGCTGGTAATTGGATAAGAGAGCCGCGCGACACCGTTATTTCTAGGCCAGCGCCGATAAACGCGAATCCGAGAAAATAATGAACGCCCCGGAAACGAAAGACTCCGAATGCACCCCCGGGCCAGCTCATGGCTTTTCGGGATCGAACCGCGACGACACGCTTCCACAGCAAAACGCGTGGAACCCTCGACCTCGCCAAACCAACAACACACGCGCATAAGCAATTATTATAATATCTATGCTAATGAAGTGATGTCATGACTCGACGCACGTAGAGAAGGCGTGTCGCGGTTTTGTTGTACGAGCTTGAAAAGGATGATGAACAGTCTGTGGATCTTTATGCAAAATAACGGACTGTCGTAAAGGTTTGGACACCTTTTGTTTTTTAGCTATAAAATTTCGTAGGATGAGAATTACACAACCTTTACGACAGTCCCTTATCAATTGAAAGAATTCCATAAATTGAACCTTTTGCACTCGAATGGTGACTCTGAGAGAGGCGTCACTAAAAATTCCTGTACTGTTATATAATTTCATATCCATAAAATTTAAAATTCATAGGGAATGGAAATATTCTAGATCGGAAGAAATGTTTAATTTTCGACTTAAAATAGCTCCGAGTGCAAAGGGTTAATAAATTGAAATTTTTGTAAATGAGTGAACATTATAATCTATTAGAGACGGGGCTAGATCATTAGGCACGGCAAGGAAAATGCATTGCCTGTGCAACTGATCAAAAAGGGAACAAAAGACGCGAACATAAATATGCAAGGCTTTGCATTCTTAATTGTTCTACAGATTCATTATAATCATTGTTATCGTAATAACGTTGTTATTGGCCAGAGCTCGCATTACGCAAAACACAATGAGAGTACACGTGCTATTCAAGATTGTGTAAGAGCGAGGTGTATTCATATTCTACCCGTTACCGTGAAAGAGGAAGAGGAGTAGATATTCAGCACAATAAACAGGAACGTCGTCTAAAAACCGTTCGAGTAAAAACAGTTCTTTGATGGTCTCGCGTAGTTCATGAAAATCGTTGGCTCAATAGAATAATACTTTCTATATTAAACTGGATAGAAGTTGACAAAGCTTCGGTGCCGAGTGGCAAATTTACTCGAACGGCGTACACGGCTTAAACAGGCTAACATGAAAAGGTTAAACTTGCACAAAAGCAGAACGAATCCCTTTGGCGAAATAAGCTTCACAAACGCCGTCTCATCGACGGTCGAACGCGTTCGAAAATTCCTCGCGCGTTTCGAATAGCACGACACTCTCCATCGGCTGCGGTCGTGAGGCATCTTGTGGATTAGCAATTGATCTTTGGTGAATTGTAACTACGTTAACGCTTCATTAGCGGTTATGTAACCTGCAGTACTTTTCTAACAACTGCCCATTCAATGAATAGCACAGATAAAGTACATTTAAAGTACACAAAAACGTGTTTGAACTCACGACATAAATTGTAGCGGCGACGAAAACATTGCAGGACTTGAGAAACAAATTTGAAATTAGTGAAAAAATTGTAGGAGCTTAGAAGCGATTGTTGAGGCTGGTGAAAAAATTGTAGGGTCCAAGACACAATTGTTGTAGATCATAAAAAAAATTGTAGGACTCGAGAAACAACTTTAAAGCTTACGAAAAAAATATGGGATCTAAGAAACAATGGCTAGAGTTCATACAAAAATTGTAGGACCCAAGAAACAAAATTGTTGAGGCTGTTGAAAAATTAGTAGAACCCAAGGAACAGAACTTATATTTAAGGCAACATAAACGGTGTGACGGTTTCAATTTAGTGACAGTCTCGAGCGTTCTGTTGTTATTTCTGTTTCCATTTATTGGAGACTGTTACGGTAGCGTGGCGGGCAACTTCGTATTCGAAGGGCGAAAGTGCGCGAAAGCGACCGAATTTCATAGAATTTGCAATAATGACATGACGTGGGAAGGCAGCCGCGGAGTTTAGTAAGACGATGTAACGGCGTTACGGGGCACTTGCATGACGAGCGAGGTTACACGAACGGTTGTACGCGTATATGCGTTTTCTGCGTTGGTTGCCAGTAAATCGCGGAAGTGGGATACGGAAGCGGTGGTTGAGGCTTTACGAGTTCGGCAACAAAGGTGCGAGAAGGATCCACCGCTGTTGTTTTACGTTTAACCAACCGAGTCGAGTAGACACGAAGAAACAGGCGCGCGCGTGCTGCTCGCGGATGCCATGACGAAAGCGTGAGCCAATTGTTTCGAATTTGTTACGTTTTCGTTGTCTTTTTCTCTCGGTTCTCGCGCTTGAACCGCAGACGTAATACAAGGTTACTAACGAGCCAGAAGCAAACGCAGGATGCACCGAGAGTGTTTGGCTAAAGTTTAACCGTGCGGTCCACCGATCCGAACGCATCACCGACTACCGCGCGTACTTTTCCGCGAACAGAGTTCTCGAAAAAAGTAATTACCAACTTCCATAATGATCGTCTGGGGAGAACTGAAAAATACTACCCCTCCAACTGCACACCGTGGCGAACGATTCCCCGTTCGAATCCACCAATCCGTGTCGTTGAATATTATTTAATCGACGTGTCGTCCTCGTCGCAGACCGCATCGAACGATCCCCAATTACGGCGAATCGCCCGCGAGAAAGTAGTTGCCACAATTATCGAACTTCCAGCAGAGCGATTCCAACGGCAGTTCCGAATGCTCCCAGGACAAATGAACTACGGGTGTCCTGTATCTTTTCCCGCAGTTCAGAATCCTCGAAATCTCCTCGCAAGATGGAGACGCATGCCTTCAACTCGATCAAGTGGGATCGAATTTTTATCCACTGTCGCGTGCTTTCGGTTATTATTGTGATACGTACATAGCTACTACATACAGGGTGGCAATTATAAAGCGTTACAGACGAATGTCTTAGGTGACGATTCATCCTGTATTTTAATCTATTTCATAGCTTCTCACTCTATTTCATAGAGCCAATCATTTCTTCAGGAATCCTACAGGATCTTTGTAGATCCCAACATTTTTTTACGTGTTCCAAGATGTTTACATGTGCTCTACAATTTATTATCTGGTGGCTAACTGGTCCCACAAATTTTTTCTAAACCACTTGATTTAGCCCTTTCGATCGGCCTTGTAAAATCGATAAGCAAATTCTCACAGCGGGCTCTCGCTTTCGGATGTGGCCGTGCCGGTTCGTGGAAAATCGGCGCGCGATAAGGTGGCGGAGGGTTTCATTCGTGTCGACGATTATGGCGCGATCGACGGGCGAAAATTTCGCCAGGGGCTAGCGCAGATTTCCGCTTCTCGCTGGAACGGAACGGAACGGAACGAAGCGGCGCGGCATAGCGATTCGTCCATTAAGCCGACGCGGGGTCCGCGTTTAATTAACACAATCTGGCCGGTGGCCGCCTTTTCGCTGGAAAACCCCGTCGACCGTGTAAGGGGTGGTTTCCTCTCTCTGTCGCTCTCTCCGTTTTTCTCTTTCTCTGTCTTTCTTGAAACGGGCCGCGAGCAGAGCGACGAGCGGAACGCACAGCATTAATTTGCGAACGAAATGATGGATTAGAGAAATGGAACGCGAGATAAAGGGGAAATTGATTATACTCTCGTTGCCGCCGCCGCCTATTTCCACCGGCGGTATTTCGACGTTCGTCTGGATTGCACTCGACGCTCGAGCATTCCTGCATACACGGGGCACACACAAGGGACGAATAGAGGAACCAAACGAGCGGGAGGGGAGGGAAGGGGAAGGGGCAGAAAAGAGGCGGAGGAATCAGGCAACGGTTTATGTAGAATCAGTACCGATAAATTCGCGAAAAAGCTAATCCCCGTTTGTTTTCGAGCCCCACCGAAAGATTTCTACCCGATGTAATCCGATCGTGGACGCTCGATATGCTCGCTGAACGACGGATTGCTGGGGCCGAATGAAAAACTGATTACCCTGACCCCTTCTCCAACCCTTTCTCCCTCCCACCAGCCTCTCGGTTCTCTCGCATTCCTTCTCACGGTCCAACGAAGCTTGACGTTCGATCTGAAAAGCTCGACGTGACCGTATCGATACAGAGAGCGTTCACGCAACATTGCCGACCCCGTTGCTCTCTGCGGATGTTTATGCAGTTGCACCGCTGCACAAAAGTATGGCCGACGGATTTACCAAAAAGAGAGCCGCGGCCCTTTGTTCTCGTGTCGTCGATGCCTTCGCTCGGAGCTAATTGTGCTCCGCGAACGGTGTCGCCTTTGTGCTCGCGCGAGAATCACCGAATCGAAACGATCCGTCTCAGATACTTTGTTTTGCGATTGCGGGAGTTGTCTTTCAACACTCGGACAGAGCACCGTTCTTGCAACTATATAACTGACGTTTAGGATAATTCACACATTTCTTTTTTAATCATGTTTTTGAAGGAACTTGTTGAACACGTGTTTCTGCCCGCGCTCTGCAAAAATTGTAAGATCCACAGAAACGACTTCAATTTCTCTGTAAGGCTAGAAGAACTAGTTTAGTAAATGACGTATTAAAAATATGTTGAAAAAATGCAGAATCTGTGAATCTCGAACTAGAATCTGTTCCAAATTAAGAAAGCACGTGGCTGTGGCTGTGTAAAGTATCGAAGGTAAAGTTTCAACAGTTAAAACATGATCCGGTATGATGGCTTCAAAAGCCAGGCGTCTAATTGCACGCATAATTATATGCAGAACCCGCCCTGGCGCGGCGTATCGCATCGAAACAATCGTCAGAGAAAACAAACTACAACTCGCGCGCATACGAATGAAACTTTATTCAGCCCCGTAGATCTACGAGCGGATTCGTTAATTACTCGTACAATCGCTAGACGCGAATAGAACCCGATACAGCCGACTGGTAGGTAGCACGGGAGCCGGGTTAACGTTTTAAAAAGGCAAGTTTTCCCGCGATCGATATCCGAGCTGTTCCTATCGTTATCGTTCGGCTATCGAGTCGGTCGCGCGAAATCGACGCGGATTAATTAGGAAGCGCGCGCGCGCCCGCATCGACGACCATACTCCGACGAGAGACACATGGATGAACGTCGATCGGCGATCTAATATTTTTTTATTCGGCCCGAACGATGTGAGGCTTTTATCGGTGGAGCCACTGACACCATCTCTTATCAATAGACTGTGGATCTTTATGCAAAATCAAAATTGATTGCTTCAATTGTGAGGAACAGGAGAAAAATGAAGTTGTCATTTTTTATTTAGTAACTTCAACGAGATGAAAGTACTCAATCGATATTTTAACAGTAAACCTACCATCTTTGGTCAAAATGACCGGTGCCAGATTTTTTATTTCACGATTATTGATATAATAAAAATAATTTGATAAAAAATGATTGTATAGATATCTTTAGTGGAGCACATATTATAATAGGAGCTGCACAAAGTCTAAATAAAATCAATCTTGTCATTTTTATAAGGGAGCATGTTCCAGTTACTTTTGAGGCTCGGTAGGTTTAGTGTTAAGAACGCACAAAATGTGCTATAAAATCTGTTGACTTTCGATGAAGTAGAGTACTTGACTGGTGCACTGGTCGGACAGCAAAAATTGTACGACTTACGGAAAATTTAGAAATCGACTTTTTTCCGACTTTTCGAGCGAAATATGTACCTCCACTGTGCGTCGCGTCGGCGGTTTCCGGTCGTTTCTTTCGCTTTTCTCTCTCCGGTTTTTATCGTCGTTCAAGGGAACCGTGTTCCGATCTGTGTAGCGGCGTATAAATTGGCATGCGTTCTGCCGCGGTGGATCGTTAAATCCTGTCTCCCTCTCTCCGTGTGTCAGTGTGTATGGATCAGGGTTAGGGGAGGTGAAACGGAAAGACGACATTGCGAAGAATAAATGGCGCGCGGTATCGCGAGCTGTATCGTCGCAATTACAGATGATCGAGAGCGCATATCTGCCGGGTTCCTGCACCCGCGATGCACGCCGGATGCGCTCCCGCAGCCCGCGCGATGCAACGCGTTGCGCCGGGTGCAACCGCGTCTCTCGTATTACTACATTAATCCTTTCCGGTTCGATTTATTTCGGTTGTTCTCCGTCAATCGGCCAGAAGTTGATTTTGCAATTAACCTCTCGATATTCGCCCCGGAGTCCACGGGTCTGTTACCCGGGGATACACACTTTTGTCGGCCGGTGATTGATACGAATCTAATTAAAAATCACGGGGCGATCCTCCGGTCTGCCGCGCGCGCTCTCTCTCCTCATTTATTTCCTCCACGATAGGTTGAATCAACAATTACTAAATCACCGATGAAATGAAAATGCTGCTCTCTCTCTCTCTCTCTCTCTCCCTCTCTGTAATTTAGTTTCGCCGCGGAAATTCATTATTTCGGTCCTCCGCTGAAAAAGTCCGTACCGTTTTCTTGTCCCGCGGCCCGTCGCGTCGGAATCCTGCGAAAGACCATCCAAAGGTTTCTTTGCTCCCCTCCGCCGAGCTCTTTTTTCGGAAAAGTGCCAGACCCGAGCGACCGCCCCGTCGTCCCGCGATGTTGACGAACGACGCGACGCTGCACTTGGGGAAATATTTGTGAAATCCGGCTGCGCCGAGTCTATTTCACCGTGTGCAGACAGGATGGGTGATCATGTCATGGCCGTTCGTTCTGATGACCAAACGGCTTCGTTGCATACACTAATTTCGCCGACAAACGCTTCTCCTCTCGTGATTTTAATTTATTACACCACTCTTTCTCCTCAATTTTTATATTGCGATTCGGTCGTTTATGTTTCACATTTATTTAATCAACGTTACTTCAGTCTGTTAACCCTCGCAAGGTGAGGTCTAATAACACATAAATAAGGTGGGGTCTCTTAAACCCCGACAAATGAATTTCATAAATAGCCCCATTTTTAATAAATTTGAGATAAAGAATAACACAGGATAAAAAATAAACAAACAGATTTAATTTTATTCATTTAAAAATTCTTTTCAAAAATCTGAAGTTGTGGTCTCTGAGACTCCACATTACCTTGCGAAAGTTAATAAATGCGAGAAACGCCGAGGAACCACAACATTCTCGTTTATTGCACGGAATCCTTGTTCGTTGCATACTGGCGATCTCCACCACGAGTTGTTAGAAACTCCGGAACTCGTTCGGTGCATTGTGATAGCCATATATTAGGTGAACAAATTAATTCATGCCTTCATAACTTTCTCTTTCACTTAAAAAACTTCTCGATCACTTAAAAACAATCAAAACATTAGTACACAGTAAAGCATTTCGATGTAAAATGCTACCCCCTCCACTGAGGGCACCACCGCAGGGGCCGCAAAGCTCGAGCTGCCTCGGTCTCCGAGCAGTGCAAACACATGCCGCGTAATCTAATCTCGGCTCGGCTATATCGATGTGAACCACTACTAATCCAATTACAAAACTTCTTTATTTTTTATTATTTTTTTATGGAACTTCCACCAACTTATTTGTGGCATTTTTCTGATTAAAATGACACTAAACGCAATATAATTTCAACTGTATTTAGTGGTTTAATTGACGATAAAAGTTTCGGGCGCAAGGAAGGACAGCGCGATCCATGTTTACATGCTGTCCTTTTCTATGTTCGGCTTCCTTTGTATTTTCGGCGTGGTCGGCGCGGTAGTCTCAGTCATAAAAAAATAGTGTCTCTACACGATATTTCTCCGTGCAGAACACAGCCGTTTGCAAAATAACGCGACTTTATTGTACTTCGAATTTTCCGCGACTAGCATTGCCCGATAAACCACGCCTCCCGGACTTTCCGGAGTTAATGAAAGGAGATAGCAATATTTTACGACGATATAATAAAAGTTGTGGAGTCAGTAGCTACATGAATTATTTCTGTTCCATTCCAGTATACGAGTTTCGTTGAAACTGCAGAATAATATCTTTCCAGAGCGGGTTCCATAGTTTTTGCTCACATCGAACGAGTGCACGAAAACGCGAACAACAATGCAGTCGGGGGAGATGGAAACGTTAGCAAGTAGAAATAAACTGAGGAGTAAACTCGGAATGATTGGCAATAAGAATTAAATTAATAACCATCAACTTTTACCCAGGCCGTAACGAGCAATGTTTATGATAATGAAAAGAAACCACCAACAGTTTATATCTGCTCCGCCATTTTCGAGTTAGCTGCAACAGTGCTCTTCATACGTATTCCGTGCCTGTGCACTTTTTTCATTCTTGTTTCCAGTCTATTCTGTTCCGTTCTCTGTTCTCGATCTTCAATTTGTTGTTAGTACGTACACATTATTTTTATTATTGGGTTGTCGTACGTGAAACGTGCACCAATAATAGCGCCTGTTTTATGGCGAAAACTGAATTTTTTACAAGCACTTTTTATAAAGCAAGCCGATCCAACAATTTGCATTTTCGGTTGAATTTTAAGTTTCACGGTAAAAATGTTTATCGTCGGTGATATTTTATCGGTAATGCAGGCGCTGGAAGGAAACCGAATTTTATTTTCATTGTAAGTTTGCTTTGTAGATTAAATATTGGAACCAGAAAAATATTGGATTATCGGAAAAGTTCGAATCCTTTTTTGAGTTTTTTAACGGAACGCCCGCCCCGGCGGCACAAGCTCGGAACAACGCCGCAACCCGCAAGATGGCGAAGGATTATCCGTCGGAGTGCCGCACATTTGTTTTCATTCTATTATTGGAAAGGTTTAAAATAAAGCTTTCTATTAATGCCCCGGAAGCGATCGAAACTCTCGCTGCAACACAATAATATTCACTTTTAACCGGATGGAGCGAGTAATTGCCTCAAACTGGTACTTTTGCATTCTTTAATCAACGATGTATCAATTCCATCTTAAAATATCATTTTCCTTATCTACATGAATCATCATCAAAATTGTCCATATGAATTCGCAAAGTGAAACGAAATTTATTAGGACATGCTTGAACATTATTTACTATTTGCATTGAATTTTCACGTTTTTAATAGGTCTTTCATTTCTAGATATGCATTGCATGTACAATTGTTCATACGATTTCGTTGAAAGATTGTACACAATGTGCGACATGAAATAATTTTAACGTCGAACGCTTTTGGCGAAATTATACTTTTTTTAGTAAAGTTGTCAATTTTGTTGATTGTTCGTCGTGAGAATTAAACAATTTTCTTCAAGGTTTTCAATTTTAGATTGTAATTCTTCATGAATCTACAGAGTCAACAATTTTTAAAGCAATTTTCCTAAAGTTGTCATTTTTGTCGATTGTGAGAATTAAAAAATTTTCAAGATATAAGATCAACTTCAATGTTTTCAATTTTAGACTGTAGTTCTATATGAATATATACAGAGTCTACCATTTTTAAAACAGTTTCCTAGTTCGCGTAATCAATTTCATTCTCATTCAGACTTTTTTAAAGCACAATCGGGGACGAATAAAAATTCGGTTTATTGCCCAACGATCTAAGAAAACCGAACAAACAATTCAAACAAGACATTCAGCGCTGCGCAGGACGTAGTATAATCCTTGAAACGATGGTCCACCAATGGTACTCGAGTCAAACCGAGCCACACCGCGATAACAATTACTCCCATCCCGAAATGCGATTCAAAAACGGAACGAAGTCTTCATTCAGTGGGTGCATTGTCGTCTTTGAAGCGCGTCGTCGGTGGCAATAGTTACGGGGCAAAGCGATGCTTTTAAGAGTGCCGTCGAAAGGCTACCTTTTCCAGAGGAGCAACGTTTTCTATATACTCTTTAGCGCCGCTTTCTCCCGACGCGGCGCGACGCAATGATTCCCGCGCCACGACGGCGTTCGATAGACAAGTGTCTCGCGATCGATCGGGTTTTCGCCGAAGAAGGAAGCTAGCTTTTGTCCGGTCGCAGGACAATGTCCAGGGTTTACGACTCGGTCGGCTCGGTTATTAAAGTCCGGGGCGTATCGGGTATCATCATCGCCGCGTCGTGGAGGAGGACCGTTGCCGTTATAAGTATAACGCATTCACGAGGGCCACTCGTTCCGCTGAACATAAAAGTTAATCTCTGTCGGTGCTCTCGCCTGGCTTTCCAGCATGTGCGTCTGCCCTCGCAGATTTACGTTCGCTAACGGGCAGCCAAACGGAGCGATAGAGAAAACGGGGAGAAAAAGAGAGAGACAGATAGATAGAGAGAGAGAGAGAGAGAGAGAGTAAGAGAGAGAAGAGAAAGATAGAAAGGAAAATCTGGTGTTTCTTTCGTCACCATTGAAAGCCGCGTCCATACATTACCTTTTTCATCGGTCTGGCAGTAGCCCAAGAGGGATACGGTCACAGCGAGGAACATTAGCAGCCCCATGTCGTTGGGAAACATTAGGGTCCCTCTCCGGTGTGTGTGCATCTTCCTCTGCCTGCCGGAGTTCCAAGGGCTGTGTGTTTTTCCGATCGTGAAGTCCTGTTAGGGGTCCAGGCGACGATCACGGCCGTGTTCAGGAAGAAGATGTCGTCTGCGGCTCCGGCATTCGTCACGCACCGCACGAACGATCGAATATCCCCGCGTCCGGTTGATTTTCTCCGCAACGTCCCCGCGCCGTTCCGGTTCTCCCCCGCGGACGTCCAGCCACTGTCAACATTCACCCGGACACTTCCGCTTCTATTTCCGGTCGCGCTTGTCGGAAGACACACAGAGCCACCGGAAACGGCAAAGACCACTCGCAGCTACTTTCGCGCGCGAAACCGTAAACGTGAACTGCACTCAGGCGAATTTCGGGATAATAAGGTGACCGGGCACTGTTCACGCTGCGATGCACTCGTGCAGCCTGCAGCATCCAGCATCGTGCACCTAGCTGACCCAATCCACCTAGGCTACACTAGGTCTATCCTAGGCACCTGGATGACGACGGCGACGGTAACTCCTGGAAAGGACACACGACGTGCACACAGGTGTAAAGAGAAACGGCGCCACGTTTTCGCTACGCGGTTTAATCAACGGACGGGACAGGGATTGGGCTCCGGGCACGTTTACACTGTTCCGACAAGCTGACTACGGGTCTCGGGCGGGGCTCAGACGCTCGACGGACCGACCCCGTGCAATGGAAAACGCTTTCGACGCCCCAGCTCTCTCTCTCTCTCTATCTCGCTCGCTCGTTGCTGATGGTAGCTTGACGGGATGGATTAGAGCTGTCGCTCCCGTGTTTGCGGGACCGTGAGACTAACCCACGGATTCGACGGTTCCTTCGCCCTTTACGGACAAGACCAGTCCACGGACTTCAAAAATAGTAGGTTGTACAGGATGTCAAGAAATTATATGTCGTGGCCACTATATCTACGATCTGATGGAAATTGACACAAAAAGCTACCCGCAAAAAATTGATCTTGACAAAGAAGCTGTAGGTGTTAGATGTTAGATGCGTTGGTGACGATCGATCGTCGGCGACCAGCTGGGACGATCTGACGATCATCCGTTCGACAATCGATTTGTTTATACAATAACAACCGATGTTCGTCTTGTAAATAACATTCGGTAGCGAGCGTCAGAATGTAACGAAACGTTAAAGAATAAACATTTAAATAAACCTTCTATAAACAAAAGAAAATATTTTATGTTTTTTACCTTGATTTTCAAGATCAAGGTCAATTTTGCGGGGAGTTTTTTATGTAAATTTCCACCAAATCGTAGGTGTAGAATCGTTGGCCACACATTTAATTTTTTGACACCCCGTACAGTCCCTGGCTAAGAAATTAGGACTCATAATTTTCCAAATTTTTTAATCGAGATTGTAAACGTAGAATCAAAGAGCCAGAACGTATTGGTTGGAAACTAAGTTCGCGACTTCGACATTTTCTAAAACGAAGTCACTTATATATATTTTTTACGAGTTTTACGTATTTTACGTATTTTATATCAAATTAATTGCAAAATCCAGAGCTTTCCAATGATATACAGTTCAAAAGGAATGGTCACTGAACGAGGTTACAATGATACAATAAAAGAATTACGAAACAAAAGGTCGCAAATTTAGCTGCCAACGTAATAATTTAATAATAATTTTTATGAACTGCTAAATATGTAGTGAAATCTTTTGGTAGCGATTGTTCGGCAGTGGACACGTTACAAAATGTCTCGAGCTCCTTGCTGGATCACGAAACTTCGAGAAAGTGGATCTTATCGCGTCAATAAATAAGTTCATGGAAATAGAAAAAGTTGAATAAGAAGCTCGGCGGAGCACGTACGTCACCGTCGAGTTCTCGGTTACATCCGCAACTGGAGCGTTCTGTCATAAGTCCTCCGGAGCGAAAGGGTTAAGCATCGTGATTTATACTCAAAAAAGTTGCGATTCTGAAGAAAAAAGATCCGGGGGTTGATGAAGAGTCCGAGTGGTAACAATGCGGCAGATACGAGCGGGAGAACATCGTCGAAGGAGAAAACCAGTCTGACGGAACGTGGACTGAAGGCGAATCTCGCAGTGAATCAGCGAAAGAATGCTTCACGGAGGATATTGTTCGCGAGCGCTTACACATTCACAACATACTTCCCTGCGCGAGACATAACATTATTAAATAAGCGTTATATTAAATATTCGTATCATTTTTGCATCGGAGTACGTCGAGATTCCGCGCGAGGAAAAGAACTATTCTTCGCTGGGTTGGCATCCTGCTTTGTAAAAATTCTCTTGAATGATTCAATACTGAGTAAACTTGTTTGAGAATTTATTCGTAACTCAGAGCAAATCTGTTTAAAAACCCAATTGCTGAGCCTACAGTATATTCATTTGTCGGAAAGGTACAATCTAATGATAGAAACAGAGGATATTGAAGCACGATGCAACGTATAATTCGGCTGACGCGTCTGATCATGGTCGACCGATTCTACTTTCCCCTAATAATAAGGCACGCGAACTCGACGAATCTTCAAGCTCATTTTTCTCGAAAACGAAGCGTTGGATAAAAATATGTTATTCCATCTTTTCGAGTTGTTTCTTTATGTAGAATCACCATCTTGTACCATGATCTCAGAGACACCGTGCGTATTCATCTTTCGTACATATTGATAGCCCTACACAATATAAAGCCAGAAAATTTCCAACAAACGAATATGGATGTTATTCCTTCCTTTCGAGTCTAACAAATTTATAAATGTAGACGTACAAAAAATATAAAATTGTTTCCTCTTCCAAGAAATAATTTAATGCAAAGAGGATCTAATCGCGATGAAAATAATTCAAGGAGCTATAAATCCAATAATTTTAAACAGATGTCGCAACGAGCTTTTTCACCGAAATGTATCACAACAATGAATAATCAGTGATACCGGAGCGTGCCGCGAGTTTTCCAGCGTTTGGGAAGTTTAGAAAATATCGCAGTGTGGAGCGAAGGGAAACATGATTCCACCGAAAATCGGCGAACGATTCTCACTTGCAGCCCGGCAGTGTACACAGCTTTCCCGGAAAGCTCGCTAAATTCGAAGACTGAAATTCCTGCACGGCATCATCGTGGAATTCGGCTGCGAACGCAGTTCGTTAAATCGGAGCAATTATATTCATTGTTCGGTACGTTTCGCGGAATTTATAACGAATTGTTACAATCTCCATTCTGAAACGATAATCGCAGGAGGTTAGGACAGCGCCGGAATTATGCCGAGAGCATCCAGGAATTCGCCGATTGAAATTTCGAGGCTCATTTCGCAGTTTTTTACCCGCGAGCGCATTGTCGCGCGACAAAGGGCCGGCGCGTGGAAAAATTCAAATGATCGATTGCGATAACGACCGTTCGTGAAAAGATGTCCTGTCATTCAATGCTTGCCGTGCTCCGGTCTGTGCGATTCTGATTTTATTGGTTACGGTAGATTCTGGTTTATGCGGAACAATTATTGTCAAACATGTACATACAGGGTGGTCCACGGAATTGCTCGAGGTTATAGTTCCCGGTGCAATTATAGAAAAATGTCAAAGGGAAACGATGAATGGTTCAAAGGCTACTGCATTCGTAGGATCATGTGTTTCTATCCAAACAAAGGACCTCTATTTACCAGATAAATATTGTAAGAACTTATCGAGGTACCTAATAATTAGACTGCGGACTTGATACATGACGAAAATGGGTAGGCACAATTGAAAATAGCGAAATGTTTAAGAGAAGTTCGAAACTGTATTATTTTCAACTTACTAAAATAATTAGAGAAAGAACGCGTTTTACTTGGCTGTTTACAATCGAGCAGAAAATTTCCATTTTGCGTACAGATAAAATCGAAAATTTCGCAACGGTCAGAGAGCGAGTGAACGAAAGAGGAAGAGAGTGTGTCCATTATTACGTAGGCGAACAAGCGCCCATAAAACACGGCTTTCCGCAGCAAGTATAAAACCGTCGAATTACTCAAATATAAAATGCATGTGTGCGCAGCTTCCGAATAAACAAACGCAGCCGCGGGGTAATATTTTGGTTGTATCACGGCGCAAGCATAATATTAATAAATATTGCGGCCCGGGCAGATATTCTGCGGAACGAGAGCAAACAATTCCATCCTTCCGGAAAATTCGTTGGGATCCCCGTGCTGCCTACAATTCTTCCACGAGATTGTTACATCTTGTTTTAAGAACGTGCCTGCTCACAGTCTATCCGTGGGTATCGTAAATACTTCAGTCGAAACGGATAAATCACCGATCGTGGGAACAAGAACCGAACTGTTCTGATTCTTTCAGCGAACTTTTTTCTCCCGTGCACCTGGCACACCGAACACGTGTGTTTGTTTCGCTAAAGAACATCGCGACTCGTGTAAACGCGGGATTCCTCGATTCGTCGACGACGGCGACGACGACGCCTTGCCACTTACGGGACACTTCGTGTCGGATACGTTTTTGTTGCATCGAGGAAGATGCTGCAAACTTTTTTTCCTTCGCCTGGACCCTCTAAGCACTCACGCGAGGAACGCTCTTGATGACCGGCTCCGATTGCTTCGCAGAAATTAGCAGAGACCGTCAACATTGCGCGCTGGAGATTTCGCGTGAGAGTGAAACCGATCCACAGCTTAGAAAACGCTAAATTCTGCGAACGAAAATTGATATTTTTTAAACATCATTTACTAAACTAATTCTTCTAGCCTTCTAGCCTTCTAGAGAAATTGAAGACGTTTGGTCCATTCATAATAAAGTTATTCTGATTTAAAGTGTGTTGAATCAGTTATGCTCGTTAGTGTAAAATAATTATTTTATCTCTTAATTATTGGTTTTACTTTTGGACTTACTTTTACACTGGTTGGACTTTTGGCTTGTCCACACTTTGGGCATTTCACCTTACACACCATACATTTGAAAAAATTATTTAATAATACTGGTAGGTAATGCGTTGGTAGGGAAGTTACGTTGAAGATAATGAAAACTTAACACGGATACTTTGGCGCTTTCGTAAGGATAGAATCTTCTGTCGCTCGCAATTTATGAATGAAAATTTACCGCAGTGATTCTTTTGCTTCATTAAATTTTTTAGTCCCCGGAAAAGATCGATGTACCTAATATTTCAGACAGCTTCCACTTTCTTTTGCAAAATAGTAGCCGCGGGAGCGTCGACACTCGATAACCAGCGGTTTATCACGGAAAAATTAAGAAGCGACTGCCAACGCGTAAAACCACCTTCTCGAAATTCAAGCTTTATAATCTAAAATTGGTTGTTATTTTCTGTCCCTTAGATCTGGTGGATGCTAGCGATTTTTCTTTTTTCCTATTCGCAGACACGTGATGTTAATGAAAAATGGATAATTGACTCTCAACTCGGATTATGCAAGATTTCTCATTAGGATAAAGCCACTCTCGCTTAAATTCAAATTGTATCAACGTAGGACTTTTTATCCCCTCCGTTTTGTTTAATATTTAAAGTAATTTCTTTTTTCTTCCTCGGATTATCGATGTTTCCCCGAAAGCAGCGCTCATTAGCTGTCCACCGTGGAAAAATTAATAATTGCCTGCCACCTCGGTGCACATTAAATATCTCGTCAGATTGAAATCATCTCTCATCGAAAGTTCATTCTGCAAATAAAAATTTATTGTCTCGCACCCGACGAATTGGCTTTGCCTCTAGCAAAATTTTGTTTCGTTTCATATATCAGAGGTCCTAATTTTTTATTTTGCATTCCCGTGATTTTCGATAACCAGTGCGCACCGTAGAAAGTAATAACTGACTGTTGGCTTTGCATATAGTAGCATATCAAATTTCCCTTAGATTGTGTATTTTACGTATTTATAGCATTTGCAAACGCACACGCAGTAATAAAAATAAAATATTCCGATAATATTCGACCTATAGTATTTCTACTAAAAAATACGTACACCGTCGGCTGCATTAATAACGCGTTCAATTAACTTTTGGCTTATTGACCGGCAAACCTTTATAATGCCTTTGAATTGCAGTTTGCAATTTGTATGGCCCGAAAGTTTTCCTTCCTTTAATCAGATAATACAATAAAATCGCGATATTTTTTCAACAGCTGTGTTCTGCACGGAGATATATCGTGTAGAGACTTTTTTTATGATTGCGTCTACCGCGCCGAACGTAGAAAACCAAGAATTACAAAACTTCTTTATTTTTCATTATTTTTTTATGGGACTTTCACCAACTTATTTCTGGCATTTTTCTGATAACAATGACACCAAACACGATATAATTTCAACTGTGTTTAGTGATTTAATCGACGATGAAAGTTTCGAACGCAACGAAGAACAAAGTATGGGACATTCTTTGAACTGTGACAACAATTGCTCCTTAACGATAAATTACTGTTTAAAGATGAGAATATCTACGCTATTTCTCCACGTCACTTTATATGTTTCTTCAAAATCGGAACTTTTAGCCCTGGTCTCCCCTACAATAACTAATTTAAGATTTGAAACCCAGCAGAAATAAAAATTTCGTCACAATATAAATACCCATCGCAGAAGTTTCAGAGGTAATCCTGTGTATTCGGCGGTGGTAGCCGCGAATAAATCAAAATTTAATTGAAAAGCGACAAAATTAAATGAAGCATCGCTAGGTGATCCGATGCTTGTAGAAGATAGCGGAGATATCCGAAAGCCAGCGGCGGGACGGGCGCCCGGGACCGGTTAATACAGCGAATTTATTTACCGAAGGAGGATTTATCGCCCCGCTATCTATCCGGAATAGACTCGCGGTCGCGTTCAAAGTTTCGCCGCGCTTTCGGGCTCGCTCGAGCATCTAATTCATTATCGTCGGTCAGATACATCCCCGTATTGTCGCCGTCCGGATCCGACTATCTCACAATACACCGGAATTTCATCTTCGAGGAGAACGAGGGGAAGTCACACCCCAGATCTCCCGTTTATCCCCTGTTCGCACATGCTGGGATCGAACGAGCAGTTTAAAGGCAAATTTACACTTTTTCGCTTTCGATGTTGTACTCGGACGTATTTGAAAGATCGAAATCAGAGTAATTGTATTCAATCATTGAATTCAACTCACAAATTGTCAAAATAAAAATAAAAATAAAATAAATAAAATAAAATTGATCAAAATATCTTTTTGGTACGCCATAATTTCTTTGGTACGGCATAATTATTGAAAATCCTGTTAATCAAATTCTGATAGTTAACCCTTCTCTACTCTTACTCTCTTACTCAATCATTTTTCGATTTTTACCGATAAATCTTTCTTTTATTTACAGTGGCGGATCTAACGGTAAGTGGACAAGCGGCCGTGTGGGGCCCCGGGATATCACAGGGCCCCGAATTTTAAAGAAATTTATAAATTTAAAACGGTATGAAATTTTTCATTACTTTTCTTTTTTATCAATAAGTTTAGGAGAATTTTCTTGCAACTTTTATTTCTAACTCGAGTTTGAACTCAAAATTTTTACCGCTTAGGGCCTCCACTTGACTTGAGCCGCCACTGTTTATTTATAAACATAAAGCTATGAAAGTAATCGTGTCTCGCATAATTTGATGTGTCGTAGAGTTTCTGCTGTTTCTTTCTGAACTCTCTTAACTTAATTCTCGAAATATATTCTGTGTCCAGAGAAATTCCTATCCCTGTTCTTGTGAGACCTCCAACCTCAACCTGTATCCTACAAGTATTGTTAATACAATTATTTTTCCTTAAACACTTCAAAGTAACTGTTAAGTCAACTAACCCCATCAGGTATGTCAACTAACCCCCTAACAACCGGTATTTGTTGACTTATTGCTCTCACTAATCTAAATTTGATTAAAACTACAACTTGGTCAATGTGCAAACTTTTGGTGTACAACAAGTCTGCAAACTACTAATGGTTCATTGGTAAAAATTAAATATGTTAAAAGTTAGTCGCCTAGCTCCGGTCTCCCCTTCTGTTCTATTTCGTAGCCAGCCCATGTCCGCTTGGTGTGACCACCTTGCCCCGATCTCTCTAAGTGTGCTGGGACAACGAAATGAGAGGGCGGGGGTGGCCGAGAAAAATATGGCTCGCGTGCCACGGCAACGATCCCGTTTTTCTAGCCGGGGGTCCGGGGATCGTCGACCGTGTCGGATGTCGGTCACTGCAAATGAGATTCAGGGGGGGCCGAACGTCCCGACCGAGACCCCCATGACCCCACCCCAGGAACGGATTTCTCGCGAGAAACGCTGTTCGTGGCGTGAATGCAAAGCCGATGGGAAACGGGGACAGAAATCGTGGAAAAAGGACGGCGAAACGTGAGGCCGGGCGAAACAGGCTCGTTTGAATGTTTAGACTCCTCCCACGGAAACCCTTTTTTCCTTTCAAGTGGAGTTTCGAGTCGATCGACCGCCAAAAAGGTACGCTCCCAGCGCGGGTTTACATTTACCGAGGTCGCCTCGGAATAGTTTTCGATTTTTTAACGGATTTCCAACCCCACGGGAAAATAAACGGGGGTCGTTGACCTTCTATGAGGTGATAAGCGATTTTTCACTAAATGTATTTATAATAATCTCCCACATCGGTACCAATCCACTTTTATTAAAAATGCTTCGTTCGTTCACTGTTGAAAATTTCTTACATACAGGGTGAGGGATTTAACGCTTTCACCGGAAATATCTCCGTCGTTTTCAGTAATACGAGAAAATGTTTATGGTTTAGGTGGACAATTATTGTGACGTAGAAGGTTTTTTTTCTAGGTTATATTTCGCGATATTTCAAGGTCATCGTTGTTTTTTTAAATGGAACGACGTATTTTGATTAGTGTAACATTACAGTTTCTGCCTCCTGATAGTTGGAACACTAGGCTGTCTCCGATCAAAAAATGTTCCTGCATAGTGTAATTGTGCTTGCACCGAGTTTTGTCTGCATTCGCAGTAGACGATTACAATATCACATTTTTCACCGATCGAATACGACGTTTCGAAACTGATTGTAAGAACAACGGAGATATTTTCGATGAAACTCTTAGGTACCTCACCCTGTATATCGCCACTGACAGGACCGAAAGCTAACTCGTTCCTAGCCTAATATCCATCTCCAAGTACACGGCACTGCCATTCGTCGCCGGGGCACGACGCCGGGCGACAAATCGAGAATCGCTCGCTACCGCCACCGTTGCTATTCATCGGAGCAGTGTGGCTCAGGGTAGAACAATCGCTTCTATGTTCACGGGCTCTGCTACCGATATTTACCCACTGGTCACGATTGCACACCGCCGCGAGCCACGATGCAAAGCGCGAGTGTAGGGCCGACCTGATCGCCACGGAGTCCGCGGCCCGTAACAATCCTATCGCCCGTCGTTCCACCGAAAAATTCTCCCTTCCTCTCCACCTTTCGCTGTCGGAGTAAATATTTCAACCAACTCTGCTCCTCTCCTTTCCACTCCGCTCCGCTTTGCTCCGCTCTGCTCGCGCGCTGCGGTACGCCCGCGGAAACGGGATCATTGCTGATTTTCCGGAGTCCATCTATCCTCTTTACGCCGCGCCGGCGAGATAAACGTTTCCCGGAGAGCTTTAAACCGAGATAAGGAAATGCACGCGATATCTTCGAAAACTCGTAAAGTCTCGCGGATTTCCATAATGCAATACTGCCGAGATGTATACGTATATATTATGTATACCGACCCGCTTTACATAGGTGCTGCGTGTAGGTGTGGATGAAGACTGCGAGACTGTGTATATGTATGTATATAAGCTCGGGGAAAAGATAACAAAGTTTCCGGGGGCTGATTAAGGACGCCAACTGTCGCCACGCCGCGCCGCCGCGCACCTGTCCGTCTATAGGGTGATCTGGAGAGTCCTAGTGATTATGGTCGACGTGTTCCCATGGTACGCGGGAATTAACGGGGTTGTTTAGTTATTTAGGTGGTTGCTGGTCTGAGTTGATAGGAACTCGACTTCAACTTTATTTCGACGCCAGAGTAAGTTTTAAATAGATGCTGAATTTTTATGCGCAATGAAAATTGTCTGATTTAATCGTAAGTAACAGAAGCTGAATAATAATGTGTTTCCAAATATTTTCATTTTTTACCATTTAAGTGTATCTTTGTTGTTCACTCGTTGACAGCTATGGATTTTTGTACAAAATCAAGAAACAACAATGAAGAATTAAAATGATTGTAATTATTGAAATTATTGAAAAAGAAAATACATTTCTAGTAGCAACATTTAAGTGTATCTTTGTTGTTCAGTCCTTGACAACTGTGGGTTTTTGTACAAAATCAAGAATCAGTTAATTTTGTACAAAATCAAAAAACGACTAATTTTGTACAAAAATTTTGTGTCTTGCAATCAATGCAGAATTTAATTTGTATAAGGAATTGAGGTCCAGTGATTGTATTACTGATTAATTTTCAGTATTATGGCTGCTTTGTAGCCTGAAAGTTTGCTGGCAAAAGTGAGAGAACCTTCGGAAGATAATAATAAACTTTCCGACTTGATACTATGTCATTTTTTTAGCTCCCGGAGCGTTCCTTAACATCGTACACTAACTTTGATTGATGAATTGCATTAGACGCTTATTATTTGTTTAGAAAGAAGTACGAAAACTTTGCGAATTCGCATGCTTTTATATCATTACTGGAGGGAAGACTTCAAAGCAACGGAACTGGCTGGGAAGATCCATGGAATTGAAGGCAAAAACGTCGTTTGAAGTCGTGCGACGCAAACATGTTGCAAAAACTTGCGAATTTCCAGGTTTCTCCTGATCGGCATCACCGGAATAATTCTCCCTAAACAAATAACGCAAGTACACGATTAATTGATCGAAATTAATATACGAGTATTAATAACGAATATAAGAGCGCCTCGAAAATGACCATTCGATTCGAACAATTTTAATAACGTGACAAAGTTAATACGAAAATAACAAAAGCACAATACACGCTACATTATACAGTACCGCAAACTAAAAAGGTATATTAAAAATTATCGATAACTTTTGTCTCGTATAAAATGAATGGCAGTCATGTGCAACACAAAATTCGCATGGCAGCAAACATGTCAAGCCTTTAACTGCGGCACGCTCGGACTCAAAACCGTGAGCTTTTTGCGGTGCGATATTCGCATGACTGATTACGGTGAAACTGATACTGAACTCATACTGTTCAAAACAAGACAATGTCCAAGCCATTTTTGATATCCAGTTATGCTAAATTAATCTCGCACGGTCAATAAAACAGAAAACATATTAAATCCATAAGAATGTTAACTGACACATAAATTATTCCTTAAACAGCAATAGACAATAAAACTAGAGTACTTTTTAAAAATTCAATTTTCTATTATAAATGGCGAACGCGAACGGGACAGCTCCTCTAAATTATTCAAGCGAGGTCTATTAATATCTGATCAAGTTTCATAATTCGATGCGACAGAGTATTATAATAATTGAATTGTGGATGCTGTGCATTTGTGACAAAATCGGGGACACGAGAAGTAAAACTCGGAAAATTGTTTCGGATTAAGAGCATTAAACGAATGGTTCAAATTATTTTTCTTATTAAAATCATACGGACAAATCTGGAGAGGTGTGGAAGGGTTATAATTATTTTTTGATTAAAATTTAATAAACGGTGAAATACGGTTCAGAGCATAAGACATGTAAAGAAATGCGAAATGGTTAAAATTATCTTTCTTATTGAAATCATTAAACACAGAAGAGACACAAAGTAGTGAACGAAGTGATTAAAATGATTTTTTCTATTGAAATCATTAAACGAAGAAATCTGGAGAAATGCGGAATAGTCAGAATTATTTTCTGATTAAAGTAAACGAGATAATATGGTTCTATTGCTTTAGGGAATTTGGATGTTGCATATACATAGTTCCTTTCTAAACAGTCTTGTAATAACATAGACATTTACTGCGCACGGGAGAGTTAACCCGGTGCTCTATAGCATCGTGTCAGACTCGTGGAGTAGATTACAAACAGAATTTGATAAATACGAATGTCATTCAATCCATCCGAGTTCAGTTAACATGTTACTCTACCGGTGTCAATATTTAATCCTTGTACTAAATATACATTTGCAACAAACACGGGGCTCCTTTTACTCGCAGAAAATTAGTAACGGTTCAACGCTGGTGCTACCGGAAGTGTCAAAATGAATTTTCTTTTACAATTATTAGAATTGCAAAGATATTTCCATGATAAAGTTAATTATTCGAGCAGGTACTGTATTAAAATTAATTCAGTTTCGTTATTATTATACAGGAATGTGTAATCAATTGCGTTTGATGCTTGATAGTTCCATACTTAATCCCTTGCCCTACAATTTATTTTACGGTTCTATTGATTAGAACTTTTTTTATAGTTCGTAATTTCCAAAAATGGAGAAAATCTATTGTATCCCTTCATGTTCTCCATTAACTATACATTAACAAAATCAAAATTGAATTTCATCTCGGTTTAAAGGAAATTAATAACATACACATTTATTAGACTCTGTTCAGAATCTTCATTACGAGTCTGACACGATATTGTAGGGCAAGGGGTTAAATTAGCTCCGATTAGTTTTATTATTAAATAAAAAGAATTGTCGCGTTGAAGGCAATGTATTTCTCACAGGCTTCTCTGGTACGAACGGGTTTGTAACAGCTATAATAAAGATCAATTACGGCCTATATTACATTACGTATTTTTCATGACCCATAAAACGCAGGACCAAAATTAAACGATTTAATTATTCATCGATAGAATTGTAGTTCGCAGTGCGCACGTCAAACGCCGACATTTCTAGGCTTTGAAATGAAACATGTTTGTACGAAATCTGTTGGGATAAGGACAAAGTGGCGGAAATGAAAACATTTTCCACACAAAACAAATGTGTCAGCTTCGAACATTTGACACAATATGACGGCACGACAAGAAAAATTATTAATGGCATATACGAACGACGTGATAAAGCATTTTTAAGCGCAAACTTTCCACAATGGAAAAAACTAATACAACGAGACATACGCGAGCAATGTGACTAACAATGGAAAGCACACGTCGCGTTGACTTTTTCCTTTCGGTTGAATGATTAATTAAATGTGCAGTCTCTTGTTAATAATTTTCAATGTAATGCCACTTTGAGGAAGGAAGCATCGCTGAAAGCGTAATTGGCAACGTGTGCATTTTCTTCCGTCGCTATTTGCATACTGCATCGTAAAAAGGAATGCATTTCTTTTGATAATAAAATCCTGTTTTTGCCTTTAGGGCATTTGTTTGATCATTCATCGCGCTCTGTCTCAATTAGGTTAATATACTGCAGAAATTTATAAATGGACAGTATACTTGTCCATAGATTTAAACATTTGTATACAGAATGCTTTAATTATCTCCATATGTCTAGCAGTATTTTATCAATAATTGTACTTTAATATATCAGATTGAAATCTAACAATCTGACGAATTTTAATGATAAGCAGTATGAGCGTCTTTATATTGAAAATTTTTTACGTGGTCCTTAATGTTCTGAATTAATTCTGGATTTCATCAACGTTTGTAGAATATATTGTATTAATATGTACATCAAGATTACAATTTGACAGTGAGACAAATTGGATAAATAATAAGCATTGATTTTGGACTTTAATGGTAGGCAGTATGATCGTCTTTATATTTATATACATTTTTTACGCTGAATAAATTCTGGATTTTATCGACGTTTGTGTATTTTAATATATCAAGATTACAATTCGACATTGAGACAAATTGGATAAATAATGAGCATTGATTTTGAACTTTAATGGTAGACAGTATGATCGTCTTTGTATTGAACATTTTTTACGTGGTCCTTAATGTTCTGAATAAATTGTGGATTACATTGACGTTTGTATATTAATATATCAAGATTACAATTTGACAGTGAGACAAATTGGATGAATAATGATTGAATTTGAACTTTAATGGTAGGCAGTACGATCTTCTTTATATTGAACATTTTTTATATATTGATATTTGCATTATCATACATCAATCTTAAATTTTGATAATTAGATCAACGAGTCTGGCTGAGTTGATATAACGATATAACTAATTTTGCGTCGAATATTTTTTCGAAAAGATCGGCTTCGTTTCTCGTATAAATCGCGGACGTAAAGTTCATAAATATTTGTACGCCAATAAATCAAGGTTTAAATCTGACAAAGTTATTCTCTGGCGTCTGGGTAAACAGCTTTAACAGGGACTTTGAAACGATTCCGTTTCTCGCATAACTGCTCGGCTTTCCGTCGTCCGACAGTTTAACTGCCAGAACCCTAGAAATTCTGTTCCTCCGTGCACCTCTCACCCCCTGCAGAATCATTCGATTTCCCCGATTTTACCGCACGCTTTTACCAAATATTGCCGTTAAACAATATCTCGTCGAGCAACGATTCGCAATCAATTATCGAACAATATAGTTTCATAATCGATTAACTATTTTTCCTTTCGACGCTGCACGGTCAAACAAATCGCGTCCGGGGTTTTAGTGTTAATTAAAACGTTCCTGGCCGTCGTCGGTCGATCGATAATTAACCCAATTAATCAAATATTAACAGGATATCCGTATTCCTCGGAACACCTTCTGCAGAGAATTTCTCGCGTCTCGATAAATGATTCAGTGGAAGCGTTCTGTCGTTGTCGGCCAGGATTTCTTATTCTTTTTTAAACACTTTTTACCGGGAATTTCTCGCATCTCGATAAATGATTAAGTAAAAAGACCGCTTTCGTTGTCGGGCGTTCCACGATTTTCTATATACTCCGTTCGGATAGCTTACGCACTGGGTGTACCGCAAGTTTTCATTTAAACTTCGCTGGTGTTTCCCTCGGTCGGATATTAAATGCAGTCACTGCGCGACAAAATCTCCGTGAGCGATTAAAAAGCTGAAAATATGGATCGACAAGACTATGATTACTGGTCAGCGGATTTTATGCATTTATGATAGAAATGAGTAGATGCCATTTGAAACAGTGAAGACATTAGAACAATTTAAAAATATTGTTATTGGGTTGGCAAGAAAGTAATTTCGGTATTTTAAGGTGAAATAGAGCCCAATTTTTTTATTCGAGCAATGAACTTCAATGAATCTTTTTCAAAAAACAATAAACAAGAAGCCATTCTGATTAACTCCGTGCTCTAATGTAAATCGTTGCAATAATGAAATTTATTATAAATAAAAGAAGTTATGACTGAACCAAGTGCTATGACACTTAAATTTAAAATATTTCAAAAAGTAGAGGTAATCGACTTGGCCTGTGAACGGCTCAATTATTTAACGAATAATGGCGACAGTATAATTGTCTACTAATCTGGCCATTAGGGAATGATCGCTGTAAATGGAAACTTGCAGAAAAATGAGCAAGAGACGTAAATTATTCGTTTGGAAAGCAGAAGATCGGTCAACACTAAACGCAATGTGACGTCAACATCGGACTCGTATCGATAATATCAGCCGACACTTCGAAACGCAAACACACGCGACCGATCAAAAGTGTCCGCACATTTGCATGTTTGCCGATACCGCCGAAACATCTCGGAGACTTATATTCAGGCTCTTTTTGCCGGTTTGTTTTTTCACAAATATTATGCTAGCGAAGCATGCGTGGAATATTAACGGAAGACCCCGACGAGCATAATATAGAAGCTGGAATGGAAATATTCAGTTTGCGACGAGATTATCTCTCGCTTTGTTCTTCCTGCTCGTATCGCAGCATATTGCGAGACGGCGACGTTTTCGCGATCCCGGTGAATATTTATATCGAATTGAACGGTTCACGGGTTGAAATTGATAAATATGTTATTAGAACCACCCGATCGAGAATTGCGGGACAAATTGGAAAAGTTAGAGACCAACCCGGCTGAAATCTGAAAAACGACTGGGGATGTTTGGAATCTAAAAAACAGCAGGGGATGATTAAAAACAAGTCAGATAACAGGGTACCACAAATTTAACTGCTGTGTAATAAGAAACCGTTCGACTGAAATTTATTTCAATAAAAAGTTGTTGCATCGTTGCAGAATTAATTTGCTACTCGCCTAAGCGCGCCAGGTGTTAACACAATTACTCGTTTCGAGTTCCCGTGATTTTTCGAATAATCGAATGGTGAAAGTCGGGTCAAGAATGACCCAGATTGTCAAGAGTTTGCTGCGACTTCTTAATTTCCGGCTGTCACTGGTGGACCATTGTTTGCGGGCTCTGCAAGTAAATCGATGCCACTCTGAAAATCGGAGAACGTTTATATGTGTGTATAAAAAAAGTTCGCAATTAACTATTTTCTTAATTAAACTAGGTACAGACGTTCGTGAAATATAGCATTCGTTAAGGCAGGTCGGATTTAATATTAGATCTTGACGTTTGTGAATTCTGTTACGTGTTCGTCGTGAAATTGCTAATTTCCATGTAAAATAAAATCTGTCTACGTCTTTTGCAAGAAAGGGGAGCTAAATAGAAATTTTTCGCTTTAATAATTTTAATATACCGAGAATAATAAATTCCTTTAATTTTTCCACTGTTTGAAATTCAACCTGCATGTTTCTGTCGCGAGTGCATAAAATCCGCAATCTAGCGACGTTACAACATATTTGCGACCGTAGTGGCACAACTCAAATAACATCATTTCCAAATTTTCACCGCGATAATGTTACGGAAACAGTCCGACCAATTATGAAAATCTTATTCATTTATCTTCATAATTTCGTCGGTCGTGAACAGTTATGTAGCTCTTCCTGATTCTGTATGTCTCGGTGATGTATTCCACGTATAAACGTGCCCATCACGAGCTGCGTTCTGGCTATCATTGTGCACAAGTGCACGCTCTATAAACCGCTTCTTGCTCGTAAACTTCATCGATAGAATAATATCTAATTATGCTCGAAAACAATCTTTCGCTTTTGCTGGAAAACACAGTTTGACTTCGATCCTTTCACATCGTTTAAATTCTAATCGAATTTGATTTACTCGAACACAAAAATATCAATTTATTCGAATATTCTACAATGACATTCAATTTATTGGACTTTTCGAACGTGCTTCAAAATCGAGAAACTGTTCTTTAGAAGACACTCTACTCTGCTTTATAAAAATTGTGAAATTTTCGTCATCCCAATTTTTCTGGTCCTTCCTGTAGGAAACAGGAGCCAAATGAAACTGCCGTTCTTTCTTCAACAATTTCAGAAAAATGAAAATAGTGATATTCTTAAATTCTCTCACTGTTTTAAATTTCATGAATTCATTTTTATTGTAAATGCATAAAATTCTAGCGTCTTTCGAAATGAATAAACTGTTCTTTAGAGGACATCTCAGGCTAATTTTGCTTCTGTAGCAAAGTGGCAAGGATCGACCACCCGTTATACCTGGCGCACATGCTCATCTCGCAGTTTCCTTGTGCGAGTGCAGCAGCGAGCGAGCGAATGAGAGAGAGAGAGAGAGAGAGAGAGAGAGAGAGAGAGAGAGAGAGAGTTCGGCTATCGGCGAATCGGTAACGTTTATAGCGTATTTACGTTTCCCCCATGGCTGAAGGGCGATAGGGGCTGGGCCGGGAGTGATACCGGCAGCACTGATACCATACTCCCATCTAATGTAACAAGCTTTCAAACGGGGCGTAGGTATAGTCCGCTCGGGTATAGTATACTCGCGTAGTTTCGTCTGTCCGCGAATAAGATAGACTCTCTTCCCGGTGCTTTTCCGGGCGGAGCTTTTCCCCTCGGATGGGAATACACGGAGAAGGCCAGTCGATGAAAGTGTCTGCCACGTAGCGGTGATCGATCACGTTGTTTCGCCTAATCGAACGTTCACGGTCCCTCGGTCGGGGGACTTTGAAAGCACGATCCTAACCCTCCCATCGCGTGCCCGGTCGAATAGACGCGTCTTTTTTCGCGAAGAAGTTGCACGCGGCCAGATTTCGCGAAACATTGGGATGGTCGTGGAGTAGCATTTCGCAACGATGAAGCCTCGCGGAACGTTGAATAACCGATTCCTCGGCGGATCAACGCTCCAGCCATCCGACCGTGCCTACGAGCTATGACGACTCTCATCTGAAACGCTGGCACCGGACCAACCGGGCCATTCAACGATCCACGATCGCTAACTTTGGACAAGCGACCGGCCCCCTCTCTCCCTCTATCTCTCTCTTTCTCTGTCTATGCTCATCGTTAAACAGAAACATCGGCGCGGAAGTTTGATCGACGGAACTTCCCCAAAGTTTCCGTGCGAACGGGACCCGTCGGACTACGTTATTCTGACGTGGTCCGAGATGGTCATTCCGTCGCTTCTTTCAACGCGTGGTCCTTGTACTGACAGCTTGACTCTCGTTAGGGGGATGAATCTGACAAGTTCACTGCAGTCATGGCTGGATCAATTCAAATTCTTAAGCGTCAATTTTCTTCTTACAAATATATGGACGGATTGAGAACAACGTGGATCTTCTTATTGGATTCGATACAAATTGCTAATGGCTCGAACTGGCTACCAGAAAATTGAGGTGGAGTGATTTTACATGTACAGTAGGACCTCGATTAACCGG
>CM052241.1:1743276-1847708 GCA_028455795.1 Lasioglossum marginatum
AAACATTTTTGCGTATAATCAATATTTTTGGAGATATTCGTCTGTAAAGCTTTATAGTTGCCACCCTGAATATCTTGACAGCTGACAACTGACTTGATGTTATGTTATGAACAACCCAATATTTTATCTAGCCACAACAATTGCCACGTGATTATCGCAGAGCAAAACGCTTACGGCTTTAAGTTGGTTAAAGAGTGGAGGGTTGTTCAGTTTTTGTTCGGTCTCCGATGTCGGTGGAAATCGGAAACCGTCGAGGCCATCGCTAGGTCTGCTCTCTTCCTTCGACTCGACACCTCGCCATCCTCAAACATTCTCGCCCTTCCCCTTCATATCCCTATGTATCTCGTTTCCCTGCTTCGTTTTCACCCTGCCTCTTCCACCCCCAACCCCCGATTCGCCGTCGTTACCGTTTCGGTCCGCCCGTTTTTCCCCTATTTTTCTTGTTTCGCCAGCTCTCCTCTCGCCCAACTTCTTCATCCCCTTTTCTTCTCGTTTCCGAATCTTCCTCTTCTCCTCGCCTCTCATCCTTTCCACGATTCTCCTCGTCCATTGAGGGACGGTGGTGGATGTGTAGCATGGTGGTTTGGCGATGGTGGAGATGGTAGTGGTGGCGGTGGTGGTGGTGGTGCTGGCAAGTCGAGCCACGGGCCAGAACCGGGAACTTTTAGGATTTCTCTTTGTAGAAAGACGCGTTTATCTCGGGTTCAAAGGCAGCTGGAATTTTTAGCCGCGTTACAGCGAATACCGACCGGCTGCTTTTTTATGAGAGACTCGTCCATGAATTTCTACTGTTCTGAAATTTATATCGTCCACGCTCCGAGTAAAGAGAGGGAGGAGGTACGAGGGTTGCCGAAGGGTACCGAAGGGCACGAGTGATTAATCGTCGAACACCGTCGTCGCTGTCGTCGTCGTCGTCGTCGTCGTCGCGATAAGATAAAAGCGAAAAGATTTTTCGGTGAAGATTCGCGAAAGAGAATGTGCACACGCCCACGCGTTTAGCCGTCACCGCCGCCGCCGGCGCGGCCCGCGCGACCGGAAACAATCAGAGTCGCGCTTCCTTGTCGTTCATGGGGTTAATCGCGCTTTTCCACGGGCATTTAACGACAACGGACGCGACCCCAATAGCAAGTTGCCCGGTGAAAAGGAGACGAGCCGGGGACGTACTTGTTGAAACTTGTTCGACGATCTCTCTTTTCTACTCGCGAAAAGTGGAGAAAGCGCGAGGGAGTCGCTATTCGTTCTCAGGGGGGGGGGGGGGGGGGAAACCGCGGAAAAGTAAACCGGTGAAAATATCGGCTCTCCCTCGCGGCCGTTTCAGCCGCGGGAGATGATAATTCGACGATTCCCAGGCTAAGTAGACGGTCGCGGCTTTAGCGACTCTCTCTCTCTTTCTCTCCGTTTCTCCATCCCTTTCCCTTCTCTCTCAACCGGACAGCTTTACGAGTGTACAAAGTAACGCGCTCGAGAGGAATTTTTGTAAGACGCTCGCCGCAACCGGGAAGACGGCCCTGCGCGCCTCTCAAGAGGGCCGTTTCCGGTTCTCTTTCTTCTCCTTTCTGTCTCCCTTTCTCTTTCCGTCTCTCGAGTGCTTATCTTCCGTGGATCGCGCACGTACGGCAATTCCGGGCAAATTGTTTGTAGGGAACCGTCTGCGGATTCAAACGAGCCTATTAGCGCTAGCGAAAGGAGCTTATCCGGACCCGGCACCGCGCCGGTATACCCGACAAGATCAAAGCAATTCGAATTTCAAATCGTTTTATTGCGCACAGGGCTTTCTTTGCCGCGAGTGTCACTCGGTCCCGCTAATCGTTACGCTCTTCCTCTTCCACTACCCTCTGTTACCGAGCCGATCCTGCACTTTACGCAGGGTCAATGCACCCCTTCCGTCATGTCTTTCATCAGACCGTGTTTTTTTGTTTAATATGCATGCGTTTAATTGAAACGATCTTCAGCTTCGAAACGCTCCGCGAACCCAACGGCGAGCGCCTCTTCAACCCCTTTTCATCCTCTTCTCGATCCAACCATTCGCGACTTAAGGGCTCGGAATAACGCTTAACGATCCAATGAATTTTACAGCGATCGTTGATTACTTTTTATTGCGATTTTCACCGAGATACACGCACTTGTTCTTTAAACCCTTGCACTACGATTCATTTGTATTTACAGTGTCTCTATCAAACAGACAATCCCTCTAGTATCTTTTCTATTTTATCCTTGAAGGACACCATCGATGGACATTCACTCACTATACTTCCAACAAAGTCCTTTTACAGTGATATTTTTGAAGTGAAAACATCTTTAGGCGCACCGCGTACACAGTTCGTGGGCACTGAATGAGTCTGATTCGTCACGCTCCGAGGTGAAACGCTATTCGCGTAAACTTGTCTTATACAGTTAGGAGCGTAACTGAGGTGAGCGAACACACACACTTTATAATCAAAATAACTTTTTTATGAATGGACCAAACGACTTCAATTTCTCTGTAAAACAGTACTACCTTTTCCTCATTCATTTTTATTTACCATTTACAAGAAAAACGCTGGCTAATAATAGTGTGAACACCCTGTATACTACTTAGGATCGATTACAATTGCCATAGAAGTTTTCACTTTTGTCGTGCGATCTTATGTAAATAGTATTGGTATGTTCTCTTCTATTCCATGTTAGTTAAGGGTTAAAAAATTCATACTCAGTTTTTACAAATTTCTGTTTTTTTCCAACGTGTCATTCACTATAACCATATGCGAATCACAGTTTTATGTAATTTGATTGAATTCCCCTTTTGTGTCAGATGAACACAATGTTAGTCAGAGCGGTGGTCGATCGTTGACTTCAATTTTTCATTCACGTACTATTGCTGTACAAAGCTTTGCCAATAATAGTTAGCTATTATCCGGTCTAACGATGAAAATAGTCTTAAAAGTTCGAATTAAAAATATCGTGTTCCAGACTGAGATATCTCCTTTTAAGATCTATTTTTCTACCACAGGTGGCGGCGGCAGCGGCGGCGGCTGTTTGTTTAAAAAGTGGATTTCGTTCGACTTCTCGATAACAAAGCTCCCCTCCACCCCACTGGCCTGATGTCTGCTTTCGGCTCATCTCGATAAGAGCTCGCTTATCCATTTTATTTACCCCTCGAAGTGACCAACTACCCCTAAACGATTAATGTCGGCTCGTGATTGATGATGTATGGAGCCAAGATTATTTATCGATAGTTAACTCTGTGTCTCGTGAACTTTGTCAACGTAATTGTTATCGTTGAATCGGTGCTCAATATATAATTATTAAATCAGTGTCCAGGAAGATTCCGCGAGATTAACCGACATATTTATTATAACAGCTAGGTGGTGGATTTGTAGGGATTTTATGACACGTGCTACCGACACATAAAGTTCTACAGGCGGAATAATCGTGTTTGCACTGTTCTTACACCTTCTAGTGAATTTTATGTATTTGCGATAATATTAATTGAAATTTAAAGTAGTGGAAAGATCTTGATAAATTTATTCATTGAAGAAAAGAACTGTTTAGTTGGATTCTATTCTCTGCAATTCATACAGAACATTTTTATGTAAACATTAATTCTAACTCACTAATATAAAAATTGATTTTCACGCCAATTTATAGAATCATGTTACTCAGAAGTGGCTACCGCGGCAGTAAAGCGTCGAAAAAACAAACTCAAGAGGTTTGTTCGCGCTCAGGTTTACAATTCCATCGCTATAGAAACGGGGGCAGACCTCGAATCCCTTTTAATCTCCAAACTAGAGCTCGAATCTCTCCTGCAAACATAGGGTTGAACGACAACTCCGCTCCGTTTCTCTATAACCCTGGGCGTAAACAATAGCAATCGTTGTACTGTTAATACCGCATCGAGCAGCTTAACTCTGGATAACTAACTTCTCTCAAAAATAGCTTACTACTGGCTACATAATAATTAGTAATTTCTTTACTATGGGAGACCGCTCACTTGCCAAATCGATTAACTCCATAAAACAGAAAGTGGAGAAATGTGATGAAATAATATACATTGTTTTCCAAAATTCCCTTTAAAATATAAATTGAAATAAACATTGTATAATCCATAAATACAGATGTAGCTTTCATATAAAGACATGTAGAATAAATAAGATAGAAGAGTCTCGGTATAATTATTATTAATATCGTTATTAATATCACAACTTTTGTGTGACTAAGAGAGTTAATCGATTTGACAAGTGAAAAAAAGATAATAACATCAAAATCAGTCTTCAAATTATATTTTTTATTGCAGAAAAAGTTAATTAATCGCTAATAAACCTCTAATCTCAATAAATCTATTTCCGCAAGATATACATTTTTTGAACACGGATTTCATTATTGCAACGATTTACATTAGAGTACGGAGTTAATCAGAATGGCTTCTGAAATAAATTATTTATTATTCGGCGACCAAAAAAATTTTGTCGTTTAATGGTGTTAATCTGTATTATTTGGGAAATTTATTATAAATAAAAAATGACGACCCAGGTTTCCCACGGAGGATTAATCGTGAGAGGGAATAAACCCCCGTTCAGAGATAGCAAAACCATCGCAAAGATCCTCGAAAATTCGATGCTGAACCGCGAAGAAATCACGTCGCCATTGTGAACCTAAATATCCGTATCTCTTAAAACCGGGGCTCGTTTACCGAGGCGTTCGCCTAGGAGAAAGAGAGAGAGATAGGTAGCGAGAAAGAAAGAAAGAGAGAACGAGGCTCGCAATATGTTCGACGGTTCCTTCGGAGGTTGATTGCTTTCCATTCCGACTGCCGCGTTTTTCATCGTTCCGAGGAGGAGATCCCCATCACGAATAACTCGTTTCCGCGTTATCATCGGCGGGGATGGAAGCCGCGAGCCTGGCAGCACAAAGAAGCGGGGGAGGCGGGCTGTTTATACGAGCAAGTTAATACGATTCAACTGGAAGCTGTCGAATTGTTTGTTCGGGTCTATGATCTTTTTCGTGGGCCGACGTCGATTCGACGAGCTCCTCATCTATCTCTCTCCTCTCTTGCTCTGTCACTCGGTTCAGACGCCACGTGTCGAGACGTGCTCATTGCGTGGACCGTTCGAATTTTAGTTTCGATTCACTGTACACAGTATAGTCGCGATTTGTTTCCCATCGCCGGTTCCAAGCAGGGAGAAAGATCGTGTAGGGACACTATTTTTTATGACTGCGTCGACCGCCCCGACCACACCGAAAGTACAAAGGATGCCGAACGTAGAAATATTCGATGTAATCGACTATACGATGTAATAAATACAATACAATAAAAAAAGTTTGACTTTTTGACCTTGACATTCAAAGTCTCATATTTCTACCCTATCTTATATTCCTACCCTCTACAGCCATGTGTCGATGAGTGCAAACTCAGCGGATCAGTATCATCGCCGAGCGCTGAGACGACACAGCACACTCTTTCGCATTTATTATCCATGAACGGGCCGCGTCGCGGATCGACGGAATTCCGACGCGTATCAGCCACGAATCCCGGCGGCCCGCTCGCAAATGGCCGGTGGCCGGGCACTCGGACAATAAAGCCGCGAGTGTGCCCGTCCCCGGCATGGCATTTCGAATATTCATCTCTCGACGCGCAGATTGAAAGTACGCGTGTAGTCGCTCGCGAGTGCAAGCGGGAGCGGGGATCGGCGCAAGAAGGACGACCTGTTTTTCGGGCCGATATTAACGAGCGCCATTAAACGCGTTCCCGGCCAGTCATAGCTGGCCCCGTAATTAACACGTCGCGCACCGAGCGATTCGCAAATATTTGCCAATTTCGAATATGATCGGGTCACCGGGAAACGATAACACGTAAACAGGGTGGCCGGTATACGTGTTCACGCCCAACACACGATCGGCCAAAGACGCTGCTAAATATTCAAACAGGGTTTGGTTAGCGGAATAATAGCGGCCGAAATGATAGTGCAGTAAAGTCGCGATATTTTGCCAACGGCTGTGTTCTGCACAGAGAAATATCGTGTAGGGACACGATTTTTTTATGACTGCGTCTACCGCGCCGAGAGTACATACGAAGCCGAACGTAGAAAAGGACATGTAAATACGGATTGCGCGGCCGAAGCGTATCGGTGTGAACCACTGGGACTTTCACCAACTTATTTCTGGCAATTTTCTGATTAAAATGACACCACGAACACGATATAATTTCAACTGTATTTAATGGTTTAATCGACGATGAAAATTTCGGGCGCAAGGAACAAATCTACTGGATTACATACCAAATACATAATAATTTATAGAAGATAGGCAAAAATTTGGAGTCCGGTAAAGTAAAGAGCAGCCAAAAATAATATTTACAGCATTGTTCTTTCCGGGTTCGACAAAAGGATGATCTCGGTTCTTCCGTCGTCACGCCGATTCCTCTATTCTCTTCTCCCCTCTCCGATCCCTCTGTTCGCGTTGGATATCGACTGGCCTCGCGAAACTTTCATCGCGCAAACTGATCTTCTTATGTCGGCGGGACCCGGAAGTACATATCGTGCCGATTTATTTTATATATACGGACACATACATACCCCACGTACACGTATATATCGTGTGCACACGCATACAGCGCAGAAATCCTTCGGCCAGTTTCTTGTCGTACGGAGGAACAGATATTTTCGTTCTCTCATTCTGAAATTGACTCGCCCTGGGGGATGCAACCCTAGTGAAAGACGTACAGGCCAATGTAAACCGATGTATCGAGGAAGAAACACGCCCCGGCAGTCCGCTCCGACGATACCAGTCTCTACCCTTCCCCACCGGAAGCTTTTTCATTCACTGCTGAACCCCCCTTCGCATCCCTTTCGCAACCCTCTGGCCCCAGCCCTTCCACGCTCGTACGGATACTCGCGCTACTTTAGACCGAGGTCACACGAGCGTTGAAGCGACGTTGAGACGTCAATTTTGACGCACATTATTAACTGCAATCACGCGTCCGTTGTTGGTTTCGTCCTACATCACTTTCTCACATTAGCACGCGGTACGTACGAGTAAGATGAAAGCTGTAGAACTATTCATTATCGTTCACTAGCATAATTCCCGTTCAAAAATCAACGGCTGGCTTATTTCTGGAGGTATGCCACTAATTTATTTTTAGCACTTATTCCTGTAGGATTTCCAGGATCAAAACATATTCGTGCACCACTTTGGGCTAACGGCTACTTGTGTACCAAATTTCAGCTTTCTATGTCTTCTGTGTTTCGAGAGTTTTTTACCGTTACAGATAACAGAAACTGGCAATCATATATTGTATACTCTATTCAAAATGCGAAAGAGAAAACGCAAATCAAGAAAAAGTATTGGGTACACCCGCTATGGTCCGGGATGAAGCAATCGAACACAATTTTCTTGATATAATAATTGTGCTTTATTTGCGACCATTTCTCCGTTTCACAACTACTTTTACCGTTGGTTATTTCTCATTTGGGCGAACGATAACATTAATCGTACTCACAAAAAACATATAGGGTGTTAATTGTACCTCGAGCACCTTAATTATTTCCGCTACTATTGAAAGTAAGAAAAAATAACTAAATAGGATGTACATGGTTTTTTCGAGGTCATCGCATTTTATGCATATTAACGTGTATTTTTGTAAAAATGTAATTTGTGTAAAAAATCAGTTTCAGTTTGAATTTTATATAAATTGTAACTTTATTTCAACTACAAAATTGTTACACGAGTTGTCAAATACCTTTAGGATGGAGTGAATGTGCGAAAAATGTTAGAAATTGTTGGTCGAACTTCAGCATACTTTGATTGTTGGTAAATAAACAAGAACTTAACGAACATAGACTGTGAGACTGCAAGAGGCATGAGCTGCATAGACGTTTATCTTAGGAAGCAATACAAACTTTGTACATGTCAGTATGAGAAAGTTCATTTTACGACAAAGTGTCATTCGATTTTCCAATTCGAACCGCACTGTGCGCCGCGCCGGTTGCCGGCAAAGCCGCATGAAAATCTGGTGTCCTATTAGCCTTTCACTCGAGTCGGTTCCCCTCGCCGGTTCTGGGTCGCATAATCGTATCGAGGGAAATTATTGAATGCAAAATTCGCGGCTTTGAAGTCGCGAGTCGTGGAGCAGCCCCGTCGCACCATGTCGGCGTTTTATGCTCGCGAGTTTTTTTCTGCAGCCTGGTCGATTTTTTCGCGTTGTTCGTTGGGAGCGATGTCGAGAAAATGAAGAAGAAGAAGAAGAAGAAGAAGGAGGAGGAGGCGCGCGCGGTTCGCTCGTCAAAAGGGACGTTTTCGGCGACCTTAACGCAGCGGCGCGAACGCACTCATGCTCGCGAGAGGTCTTCGTACTTTCGCGCGAAGAAAGGAGGAGTTCATAAATATTTCGCGGTTTCGCCGCCCTCTCTTGCGACCCTCTCTCTCTTCTCGAGAATATAATGTCTGAAAGGATCGGGTGGCCGATGGACGACGGCTAGAGAGAGGGAGAGAGAGATAGTCGGATAGCCAACCCTTCCTGTCCCTCTTGACTAGGATCGATAAACAAAATTCGACCGCGGCGAAGGAGGAGCACGCGACCAATCCGTGACACCGTTCCATTGAATATTAACCAGCGACGATTGAGCCGCTTGTTCGCAAGCGAATCAATTCGATTCGATTCGACTCGCAATCGAATCCCCATTCCATCGTCGATCCTCGTTAGAGTCTACCCTGGGGAACCTTTGTTTAGCAGCTGCTCCCTTCACTACTGGCTACCGTCCCGCCAGCGGACAAGGAACTCCTGCAATGCCAGACTCGGTTTCGTTCGTGTTTGTTAGCGAAAAAATTGGAGTTCATTGCTTCCTACGCGTGTCAAGTATGAAACCAGGTTCTAGGCTCCACGGTTTATTGGCATCGACCCCGTCGACCAGGCGCTAAATTCGCGATTGAAAAACAAACAAAAATTTTGCCGTATAAGTTGGGACACCCCGGAAACTCTGAAGTGTGTTGAAATGACGTCAAAACGCTTTATATTCAATGTTTATTGGTGATATCTATTGGTGACTTAAATTTCAAATGTTCTATAGTAAATTAAGTAGACAGTACTGAAGATTCTGAGCATGTTGGTTCCAAGTGAGAACATTGCGCTTATGAATAAAACCGCATATGTATAAAGTTCCCATACAGGATAAGTCATAAAATGCAATAAATAACATTTTGTAATAAAATTTTATTATTTATTTCATGACCACATTCATTTTTAAGTAGACTAACAGCCATATATACTTTTTCAACTCTTCATAAAAATTCACGCAATAGAGGGTTAATATTAACACAGAACTGGAGGTTTAACGAGCACTAAAAGTAATTGTTTCTATTGCTGATTGTCTGTAAATTACGCATTAATTGCTGGTTAATTGATCGCACAAGTTTGTATTTCTGATCTGCTGCAACCTAATTATTCTGTTTCAATACGTGCCCTAATTGTATTATATCTGTAATTCGTAGCATAATGGTAATATCGATACAATATACAATTGATAGCATTCAACAAATACTATTATTATAACGCAATTTAGAATATTATTAGATTGTTGCATATTACATTAAATAAACGTAATTTTGTATCGAATGTATTCTATCTACAAATTTGAAGTTTCAACAAGAATTTGTAATTCTTTTTTACCATCAACGACTAGTAAGTTAATTAATTACCACATTTTGACCAAAAATCACATAAAACTTATTTTTTCAGACATATAAAAGGAATACGGCAACAGTCGCGTTGGTTCACGTTGAAATAAACTTTATTTAAAAGTAAAATTATACATCTAAATTAAAATTGAACATAGGATATTAACACTAAACTCACCGAGCTGTAAAAGCACGCGATTGTCTTATAAAAATGACAAGAATTAATTTATTTAAACTTTGCGCAGTTCTTATTATAATATGTGCTCTAATAAAGATATTTATTAAATCATTTCTTATGAAAGCATCTTTATAATTTCATTAATTGTGAAATAAAAAATCTAGAACCAGTCATTTTTGATCGGTCATGGTACATTTAGTGATAAAGATTAGCTTTGTACCTTAAAGTTTTATACAATAAACCTATAGACTCTAACAGCATTTCTTGATATGCAACAACCTAATATATTATATTATCGTACTGTTGCAACGAGTTTAACTGGCCTATTTCTTCAGTAATTTCACTAATATGAACATTTCTTCAGTAATTTTCCCAGTTTGAATTCTTACAATCTCGATTGCAAAATAAATGTATAACGAATGAATCGAATAGAACAGATGAAGTTCTTCGTCACTTGTTTTCAATTTCCCGTCGAATATCGTTCTCGACTCGCCAAGAACTATTTAAAACTGTTCTGTTCCTCGCAAGTCACCCTGTACAACTTTTTTTCTCATTGCCAGCACGTGCCCGTCTGCCACGCAGCTGGAGCGCGTTTGTGTTTGTAAATATTAGGTGTGCAAATTAATTCGGTGCTCGTTCGCGCGAAATCCAACTTTTATTTCTGGTTTACGGTTTCATGTATGCAGCGATTTTTATTCGCGGTGAAATTTTTCTACCAGCTTCTTTTGTGTTTACGTTTAATTTACATGTAACAGGTAATGTGCGACTGCCTTCGCATCGATAGCTGAGCGATTGTTAATACGCTTCGGTTTCGAGTACGCGTATTTACACATTCGAGATAATTGCCAATGTAGATATTCGTCTGTCCGCTTCTGCTGAATTTCAAATCTTTTATACGGGGAAACGAATCATTTTAATATTTTACGGGGCTCGTTCGTTTGCTGAAATTGTACTGTTTCTGGAGAAAGTAATTGCGGGTCTTGCTGTTATTTGTGCAACGAATTATATAAACTGGGAACACTCGGAAATTCTGCAGTCACAAATTAACATGCTGAAACGAGTCCTGAAACACCCTTTGCTGGTTGTATCGTAGCTGTAGCGTTTCAATTTATTTATACCTCACACTACTAAACATGCATAAGTATCTCTTCTAAAAAATCTTACTTATTTATTCCTATGTGTTTTTTAGTAACTAATAAATAGACTACAGATTTTACATAGGGTGGTCCACGTAACTTGTTCGCCCTCAATAACATTTTACATTTTTTTAAAAAAAAACGTAAATGTAAAAAATTTTACTTAAAATTTAAAATTTTAAAATTTTACTTAAATGTAAAAAATTTTACATTTAAAAAAACGAAGTTGACCTTCAAATCTCCGAAACGCCTCCACTTACAAAGAAAGAATATGAATTACATAATGTATCCTTTCAAACCATACAACTTTTCTAGAAAATGTTTTTTCATACAATGCATACTTTGGAAGTTATTGAGGGTGAACAAGTTGCGTGGACCACCCTTATATTGACAACAAAAATGAGTAGGTCCAATACGTAATATAAATTATTCCTTGAAGAAGAAAACCATTAAATTCATGAACAAGAAGCAAATCAAAAAGAAGAACACGAGGATACAATGATCAAAAGGGAAAGAATCGCTGTATGAAATACTCGTTAAAGAAGAGAGCCACTAAATTCATAAACAAGAGGCAGATAAAAAGGAAGCACAAAAGAATCCTAAAAGAAACAAAGGATACGATGATCAAAAGGGAAATGAACGCAGTATGAAATGCTCCTTAAAGAGGAGTTCCACCAAATTCACGAACAAGATGTGAAAAAAAGAGGAGCCGAAGGAAAACAAAGAAGACAATCAGCAAAAGAGAAATAAACGTACACAGGGGCGCAGAAAACCATCGCAAACAAGCCCAACAAGCGAAACGCCGCAACACGGCACACATTAACAACCCGCGAACCCATATGAAATCCTACACCGACGATTACAGTTGGCGGTGGCAAAGTGCAGCTTCGAGAACTATTAGTTTTCATCGCAGCTATTAATTCCTGCCGCGTACTGCTTCTAACCCATTGAATCAACATATGGGGGATCGTTTGATGAAATTCGTAGGCGGAAGTGAGCGAAGTCGAGCCGCCCTCCCCTGTAAATATGGCAGCCGTCCACGTCCCTGAACGTTCATTGAACGTATCGGGGCTCTTTGAAGAGTGAACCACTCTCTGGCAAAAGACAGTTTCCTAATTTTCATCAAACTCTCGTCAGGGAACATGTTCAACGCGGTCGTAGTTGATGGGAGACGGAGGAAGTCCACGGGGTATAGTTTAGAGATGTATGGGTGCGGGTAAGCGTCCGAGAAATGTCATGTGGGAATTAGGACCATTTATTTGTTTATCAATTTTTTGACCCTTTGCACTCGGAGCTATTTTAATTCAGAAATGAAACATTTCTTCCGACCTAAAATAATTCCATATTCTATATGATTTTTTTATTTTATGGATATGAAATTGTTATAATACCTCAGACAATACTTAAATGTGTAGTAATTGATTAGACACCAACATATTTAATAATGTAGACAATATCGAGAATAATGCAAAAAATACAGCAATTTTCAGTGGTGACTCGGTATCATCACTCGACTGCCAAGGGTTAATAACTTAACTTCATTCTAAGCAACAAAATCATTGTGTATCTAGACAGCCGACAATATTTTGTGTACATTATTTTAAATTTCAATAATAATTGACTTTTTATTAATGATCTTTATCGTAGAAAATTTTAGAATAACTGTTATTCTTGGTCCCTGCCTTGGAGTGTTCTCCGGGAAAAATAAAAGTCCCACCACACGATATCCCCCTCGATACTGAACAACGATACTAGCCAACGGTACTGAACAAAATATTTCATCTGAAACTTTTTTGTGTATAATCAATATTTTTGGAGATATTCGTCTGTAACGCTTTATAATTTCCACCCTGTATAAACATTCTTCGCTACGAATAATAATAATGATGAAAATCGAGGTGGTAATATCTGGTGAACCGCCCTATATATCATTTTTGAAATCCGCAGTCTACTGATTACAGAAAGAATTTTTATTTTGGATAAAGATCCGGAGTGTACCGATGACGAAGATTCGGATGGCCAACTACGGATATACAGGATCTACGTGCAGGTGGTGCCATTTAAAAAAGTCCAGGTGACCTTTCCTTTTTTACATAAAAAGCATTTTTTCAGATTTAAGAATATGCGGACATGTAGCTCACCAAGTACTGATAAACTTTTGTTTAAAATATTTAATTGCACTACCTGAAATGCCTAAAAAATGGTGACAAACCTAACCGGTAGACCTTGTATGTATTCGAATATTCTTGCAGACGTTTAGCAGATTTGTTTTGGCGGGCACGGGCCGATCGGTGGAAATTGAAAGCAGAAAAGGCAAAATGTAATTCGGCGAACAGCAGCAGGCGGTAATAATTCTGACGCAATCACGGGACGCACGTCTCCGGGCAGAAAAGGGGAACGGAAGTCGATTACGGAACCGCGAGCTGGCAGTGGCAGCGCCAGCAGCAGCAGCAGCAGCAGTAAACCGTTCCCGCACACGGGAATCCGTACGTTAGTTTTGAACAGTCGTAACCGCATCCGGAAGGTCCGGGAACCGTGGTACACCTGCGATTGCAGTATTACGTGACTCGACGTCGGGGGCCGTGATACGATGAGAGACGATGCGATACGATGCGATACGATGCGATACGATGCGATGCGATACGATGCGACACGAGGCGATTCGATCAGATGAGATGCGACGCGATACCCCCTTGCAACCATGATAACCGATAACCTACACTCGATCCCCTACCAATCTCCAACGCGATTAATCGGGCTGAGGAACGCGGCACAAGAAGTTTCAGATAATGGTCTTCTGCCTATGTTTCAGTAACTCTTCGGGGTTGAACTGTGTCTGGCAAGGCTAGGTAGAATTATCAGTGGAGAAGATGGTACATTTGTCAGACGCGATACTCCCTGCAGCATGACAACCAGGCTACAGATTTTATGCATTTAATAGAAAGATTATTAGCTAAAATAGCAAACATACCAAATATACCAGAAAATACCAAACCAAACTGCAATTAGAAGAACTTAAGAACATTGTTGTAGTCCCTTAAAGTCATTGCAATCATTAAAATAACTACATTTAGCTTATAGCCTTCATAATGGATTTAGATAATTTTATAATCCTTGTGCCAGTGTAGGAAAAATGTACCTATTGCTGCGGGTGTACGTTTTATTGGTATTTTTCCCAATGAAATTAAAATAGTATTCTCGTTGGCGAGGCAAACAAAATTGTCAATCATTCTCGTATTTTTATAATCTCAGGATTTGAAAAAACGTTCTTCATAAGAGGTAATAGTAAAACCATTTTTCTTCTATCTCGATCACCAAAAGAATCGTTGTTCACATGATTGCATTTACATTCTTTACATTGCTTTAAATTGCATAGGGGAAAGTTTTATTATTATTTAGATACCTACTTTGATACAATAAAAATATAAAAAGTAACTTCTATTGCCTTTTTAATAAAAGATTAAGCCCTCAGCATTACGCACATCAAAGTGAAGACGGAGCTCATTACTGCGGCATACAAATCACTAGCAATGTCCCTAATACTGCGGTGTGAATTGCAACTACGATGAGAAACGATCCTAACGTTTTGTTAGCTACCTATTCGGTACCCATAATTAAGTAAGCTACGATTCTATATAAAGAGTATTATAGATAAAATAAGAAGATATGGCAAGAATTAAATCGAAAAGTAATGAACAAAACACAATTAATATTATGTAGTAATTTTGTTAAACTGCTGGACAATTCCAAGAATGTTAAACGGAATAAAGACATTAGCCACATGATGTATCTGGAATTGAATTTCGAGAAATAAAAATTCAATACGTGTGTACAAATGTTATTGCAGTCCAATTGCAGCGAATAATTGACAACATCCCGAGATCCTGTTATTACTCTCCGTTGAATATTTTTCATGTCTTGCAAAGAAAGTATTATACTGCTAACACGGCGACTGGTAATGGACGTGTTAATTAACAGAAGTATTAACTGACATCATTATTCTCTCGCAGTGACGTCTAGACATCAAAAGTCAAAACATTGGATTGGCAAAAAGCTTCCGTATTTTCCGCGATACGTTCATCACATATAGTGACGCACTGATAAATATTTTATGTTACTAAATAGACCGCGGACGATAGGTATACATTTCCACTGGATACAAACGCATGGAGAATAAATTTTCGGGTCGGATTTCGCAACACAATATTTTTCAGATATTCTGTTTTCGATATTCCGGTTTTTAACGATTGTTGGCCATCGCTTTAGAGGTGCCAGCAACATTTTCACAATTCATACGTTACAGCAATCAAAAACAGCAAGCGAACAAAATCTGAGATTACGAAAATGAACGATCGTAGTCGACGGAGAATTTATAAGCGCAACAACGCCAGGAGGCAATAATAGATCTTATACAGTGGAAACAAAATTGAAATCTGGATCTTAGCTACGAAACAATGCTCGCTCCATTAATGAATAATAATAAGAAGTTGAAAAACTAAGCTTGTTGAACAATAGATTCCCGGACACAACAACGCAACAGTTCAACACAATAAAATTCAAAGAATCTTTATCACACACACTCCACCATGCTCGAAGCGCCGTAAAACTTCTTAGTTAGGAAACAATGCTCGCTCCAACAATAAACAACAAGAAGAAGTCGAAATGCTGAGCTTGTTGAACAATAAATTCACGGACACAATAATGCAATGATTCATCGCCGAGGCTCGCCGAGCAAGATTCGAGTTTCTGAATGAAACCGCGGCGCATAATTGGGTGGTTAGCGCGCGGTTACAGGTTCATTATCAGGAAATAACGGTGTCGCATTTTTTCCGACTGGTTTTGCTGTTTTCCACGGCAAAGCGATTCTTTTCATTGGTGCCGTGGTGCCGGCCGCAGTAATTGGCGGACGCGTAATCGAAGATACTTCGCGGTGGTGCATGGCGGCGGCGGGTACTTGGTTTTTGTTTCGTCGAAGAACGCACGGAGCAGGCGCCCGGCTTCCGGCACTCCAATCTCCCTCTCTCATTACGTTCGTTAACAACTGGCCGCGCCAGTTAGCGAAATTTAACAATGCCGACCAGCCAGTCTCGGTCGCGTGGTTTCTCTTATTTCATCCAGTCGCTAGTCGGTCCCCGCACGCGTTGCTTTTCCATTTTTATTCCCTCTCCAGCATCCAGTCGACGCCGACGCCGCGTCGGCTCCATTATGCCGAAGGTGGCGTGGAAACGACGGCGTCGTCGTCGTCGCCAGGACCTTGAGAAACGCTTGGAGAAATTATTTCGCCGTTGACCGTAATAAATCGCGCGTAATCGCGCGTAATTGCGGGTCACGAAGGAAACGGACCGGAGAGGCGGAGACGACGACGAAACAAAATAGGACGAAAATGCCGCGTTGAAAGCGGAAATCCGTCGCGCGCGGTCGTATTACCGCGGAAAAGCAAACTTCCTTCGCCCCCCGCCGGTATAATTAGAAAACTTACGTTTACCTTGCATATTTCGACGCGGTGGAATTTCGCGAGCGGGGCGGGAAGGGCGCGAGGGCGCGGCAAACGTTCCGCGTGCACCGGTCCTCCGCCCGGCAGAGGCGAGAACCAACCCCTCCTGCATCCCCCGTCTCTTCATCCCTTTGCTACTAGCTTCTCTCCTGTCCCCTCCCGTCCCTCTTGCCCCGTCGCTCTGTCGTCGTCGCGACCGAAATATAAAATTCTGTTACGTGTCGTCTGACCGAGTTGTTTGTGCATTCGGAAAATATGCAAATTAAACTCGTTCCAGTTTCTTTCGTTGCGCGGTGATCCGCGGGCTCCTCTTCTGGCCTCTTGCCTTCCTGAAGAGGGAGCCTCGGTTATTCGATTTCAGAGGGGCGAGGAATCGTACCGAGAAACTTTTCCCTCCGCCATGCCACCGGTGAACGGGCAACCTTAAATTCCGGGCAACAAGTGTTTTCCGATTCCCCGACACATCCCCGGCAGACTTTTTTCCAAAATTGTCTCTCGGACCGTTCGCCGACTTTCGTTTTTTCTTATGGCGTCTCGAGTCCGGGAAACTCCGGGAAAAATTCATTCGCTTGTTTCGCGGCAGATGTTCCCTCGCTGGACAAGCTCTTCTTGCTTTGTACAAAGCGCAGTGTGGCTCGAAATAGCAGCGATTCCGCGAATCTGAGTGAATATAATCTAGTAAAGTAATTTTCATGATATTCGTGTCACTTATTTTATGCATTTTTTAAATTTTCAATATAGGCCCACACATAAAAAAGTTGTAAAATGCAACTTTTAGTATTTTTTCTACAATTCCGACCAATTGTAAATTTTGAAAAATTTTTTTTCACCTCCTGTAGCAAACTAATTGCTCTAGCTTTCCAAAAAAGTTCAAATCGTGTTGTACAATATGAAAAAAGTTATCGTCTTTTCTAGAGCGTCCGAATATTAATTCGAGACACTGTACATATAAATTAATTATATAGATATTAAGCCGCGTTGCGATGAAGATTCTGAACACAGTCTAACAAAAATATGTTATTAATTTACTTCGAACTGAAATAAAATTCTATCTTGTTGTTGTCGATATGTAGCCATTGACAAACTTACTTCTTCTTCTAAGATAATCATTAGACTGCGGATATGCATTTATGGTTTATAAAATTTTCAAGACATTAGTACCATTTTTATTTATTTCAGAACTACAAAGACTACTGCCACTGGAAATAAGATTTTGCATGATTCCACTTCCTCAAAATTTACCTACAAAAATTGAAAATTGTATAAACATCTGCAGTCTAGTCATTACTTGTGTATCCAGTAAGGCAAGGGCCTAACGGAAAATTCACTTTTGGCATTTTGGCCACGTTTTAGCGCTTCCCGACCACTGTGCGACGGTTGGATTACACAGGGGTAAAAACGGGAAGGAAGTGAAGCCGATCGGGCTCGCGAGTCGTCACGGCACGGCGGGCGCGGCGCGGCGCGAGTTAATTTTATTCGACTCGGGATCCGAATCCGTCGTTAACGCGACCATAAAATATTGCTAATACGATTATCGATGTAACTGTTTGCTTAATATACGTGGCGGAATTATAGAGTACCTATCGTCTCGTTCCGCAGCCGGTGAGCGGAATTTATCGGGCCGCTGCTGTTTTGAAACGTTAATCTGGATTTCGGCTTCATTTTCCACTCTCTTTGTGCCTCGTTGTATGTACAAGTATCGCGGCAGCGGAATTTATTTAACTATAAATCCCCGCGTGCACCCGCCCGCCGGGCACCGGCATAAGCCACGAACCTGCACACTTATTAATTTATTATTGCCGCTCTGGTATCGAGCATTGTTTTCAAGCCAAGCGCGCGGACAAGCGGTCCGACCGCTGCAAAATTCTTCGACTTCGTTCGACTGGTTAACTGGTACAAACCGCAGGCTGTTATAAAACACGCGCGATTATCTATTGACGAGCAAGCAATTAATTCTCATAGTTAACCCGCGCGCGCGCATGGTGTAAAGCCGCAACCGGTGCAACGCGGTCGATGCACCTTCCTTGCCATCGTTAACAATAATTATTCACCATCAGAGTTGTTAATCAAAACCTTTTCGCCAGCTGGAAACGGTGGCAAAGTGTGGCACGATAAGGGAACATGTCAGCCATGGCGAAGACAATTCGAGAAGAGACAAAGCATCTGTGGAACATACATCGACTGATACAACGTGGCCGATGCATTCTCCTTGGCACCGTTAATAATAATTATCCTCTGTCAGCTGGATCTCCGAAACAAATCCTTTTTGTCAACAGAAAAGCGGCTGCGGTATGATAAAGGAAAATGGCGGGCATGCTGGAGACAATTCGAGATAGCATAAAGCAGTCTCATTCGGCGAGCTATGAAAGATCTTGGGAACATACGTCGACCGATACAATACAGTCGATGCACTTTCCTTAGCTACGTTAACAAACATTATTCACCATCGGACCTTTTAATCAAATGCTTGTTGTCGACAGGAAACAACTGCGGTATGATAAAGGAAAATGGCGGGCATGCTGCCATTTTCAACATACATCCACCGGTACTTCTTCATTCTACGTATGTAGAACTGGTTATCAGTATCGTCAGATTAAGACTTGTCTCCCATTCCACCCTACTCCTCCTACGATGCCATTTCCCCCGTTTCACGACGACGAGCATCCCCACGCTTCTCTCACGGGCTGGTCACATGACGCGAATGTCACATGACTAATCCGGTACTGACAAAGAGGAAGAGAGAGGGAGAGAGAGGGAAACTGTATTCCCCTCAATGTCCCTCAACGAAACAATACTACACAGCTATATCTGCCGCAGAAAACCAGCGCGACTCGTCTTCCTTCAGAAGATACAGCGGCATACCTGTCTCACCTTTCATTTTGTGCCTATACATAATCGCGGGGGAGCTCGAGGACAAAAAACCGTGATACACAATATCGAGTATCGAGGGTTGATCCGTCCCCTGTTGTTGCGGAGCGGTCTAGACGCGCATTGGCAAGCGGTGGCGAGCGGAGACGAGCGGAGACAAGCGGCGCCACATGGAGACGGTAACCCCGACTCGTAACTAACGATTCCCCGGTAGCCGGCTACGAAAATAAACTATTTATGAATCATTCCAAGAATACACATAATTCCCTGGCTCTCTTCTACACCGGGGAGCGATCCTCTCTCTCTCTCTCGCTCTCCGTTTTTAAACGTTCCTCCTCTTTCTCTCAGCTCTCTCTCTTTCCCCTTTCTCCGCGTCTTTCTTTTCCTCGAGCAGCAGCAGCACGACGCGGTGATCCGCTTCGCGCGTTCGAACTTTATTTCGAGGTTTGCCGCCCTCCCTCTTCTTCGCTCTTCTCTCTCGGTTCTCCGAGGCTTGCTCTGTTCCTTTTCTTCTCTGGTTCGCCTCCCCCAGCACCCTTAATTCTCGTAAAATGCGGCATAAATCTTTATCATCGCTCCGATTCACACCCCCTTCAATCCCCCGCGTGCCGCGCTCTCTACCGTCTTGCTCTTCCGCACGGGTTTTTCCCTAGCGTCCGTCGCGTCGCCCACCGAGCAAAAACTCGCCGGCGAATGATAGAATATTTGTTCGCGCGTCCGCGATCGCAATGGCTCAGGAACGGATGCAAATTGTCCCTCGAAAAAGACCGGCCCCGCGATTATTGACTCGGGAATAGCGATGGGATTAAACCGGCTCCGGCCTCGATCGAAACGAGATACGATTTTTTTTAGATCTTCGATTTCTCATTCTCTATTGAGATAGTCGGTCTAACATCTTAAAAAAATTTAAGTTCTTTGGACCAATTTTAAATAAATTATTCGATTTTTAAGAGTGTCCACTTAACATTGTCCTCGACTGTATTTATTACGTATTTTAATCTCATTGGGTAAAAATATCGCAGTGAAACGTACACCCGCAGTAATACATTTACCTTAATAAATTTGGAGATTCACGTTTCTCTTCTTTCTTTTCCTCTTTGTTGTTCTTCAGTTATATCGACCGACTTCCATCGAGTTTATCGAGACTTCCTCTTCCTTCGCCCATCTCCTGAAGGATGATGCTGGACAAAGAGTCCGAGACAAAATTAGGACAACTTTGCTAACCCTTCTGCTCCACTTTCGCCACAAAGGCGGCGAGCGTGTGCAGCTCCTCGAAAAATGCTCGTACACGAGCCACGTTCAAAAACGTATTAACATTCTGTTTTCCCGCGATCGCTTTTTGTATAGTGTGTCCATTGTCATGAGAATCGACCGTGCAGTCGAGTCCGAATGCTAAAAGGCAGATCGAGTTTTAGTTGAAATTGGATGCGCCCGGAAGCATGTTTCATATCCTATTTGTTTAGTCGAAAACATACGTATTTATCTTATCATGTATGTTGCATTCGTATCTGATTGTATTTACACGGCTGTATGTGTTTAATCGGAAATGCGAATTCGTGGAATATACTGTGTGTATGCACATCGAAAAAGACATCATGGAATTCCCTGTTTTATGATGCTTGCGAAAAAATTACGAGGGAACGGATCGACAATCCTTCCAATCCTTCAAAAATTTCCACGCGATGGAAATGCGTACTTGGTTTTGCATATTTGATGTGATGATAAAAACATACTTGAAAGATTAGAAAGCACTACAAGGTAGGAAATTACGTCCGAAATGTCAGCTGTCAAGATATACCATGATTTTGCGATTTAAAATAAGATTAGTAATAACAAATGGAAGCAATGCCCATCTCTACACGAAAAACGAAATGACTTTCCGAACGACCCAATAAAAGAAAAGTTCAGGAAGGTTCATGTTTATTTGTCCGATGCAACTGATCTGGATGTTAAATCTAACTGCAAGAGTTGGCAGGACCGTGTGGCAGATTTTCTCAGTATGATGCAAGTCTTCGAAATGCCGCCCCTTAAATGTTTTTTTTTTAATAACCTTCGATTGTGGTTTAAAAAAAAATGCACAAAATGTGCGAATAGTATTTTTATTTTAAAAATATAAATTACTTTAAAATAATGATATCAACTATCAACTACAACAATCTACTACAGTTTTACTCTTCTAATAATAACAAAAGAAATTAATGATTGCTTCCCAAGTTTCAATTCAACCTAATAGCACGCACAACTGTGAATTATTTCAGAATTTTTGGTTGCAAACTCGATTTTTAAAAAATCCGGAAGTACATACAACATTGTGATAGAGTCCCCAAATATCTCATCTTAAGGGTAATGTCCAGAATATAATTGAGAAAAGTTTATTTTAAATTTATTCTTCTCTTGCTTCATCGTGCGTAAAGATTTTCAATTATTGAATGATTCAAATTGTATGTGTATTTTGATTTTGCTACTCATAGCACGGCACGGCCCTGAGAATTGGGTATTGTCCACAGTGCAGCAAGGCTAAATTTGACCGGAACAAAGTGGCACGAACCGGCGATAATTCGGTAGCAGAGGACTAATGGGGACAGATACGGTGTATTCTGTTGAGTCTGTCGAGTTCATTCCTCCGTCGCCGAAGTTCACAGGCGGCCCCGGTCTGTATATTTTCTTAGAGTACTCAAACAAATTGTGGCAGTCGTTGCAACTGTCGAAGACGCGTTCAAGGGAACGCCTCCTTGACCTAAGGCAATCTGCGATCTGCGACCGTGTCGCAGACGTCCACTCGTCTGCTGGGATTTCTTTTTATCAGATGATTAGATAACATGGTATCGAAGGTGGCACCACTAATCAGCAAGTCTGCTGCAGCGACTGCGGAACAGCGAATATTGATTTTCATACGAGTTCTCTACATTCGCCTAATTTTAAAAGGAAATTTTTTTGGAGTATTTGCACTGTTTTTGTATAAAAAGTTCGTCAAGAGTGATTCGTTTTCATTTGTTATAAATATTAGCGAGATGTACTTTTCATCACCAATAGCACACCTAATATACATAATACGGGAGGTGTAAGAATAAACATACTTTGTGAACCTTTGTCGACCAGGTTGACTGCATTACCGACGTCGGAGTTGAGTTTGATAAGTATTTAAGAAAACATTAGTTACTTAACTCTGTAAAATCATCGCACGTATATGTTTAGTTTGATCTAGGTTTGAATATTTATAATGCGAAATTTATTTCTATACTCGGCTGATAACTGTGCGGACGATACTATTCAATTCAGATATCTAAGACAATTACGTTGCTACTGATTGAGGAACAATATAATTGTTTTGTTTCCGATCAGTGGGATGACTGAAATCATGGCAACCGTTGATCCATGTTTTTCAAAATATACTCTATAAAAAAATATATAACTCATAGAATTTTTATTATTTTTACTTGAGAAAAATCACATATGCACTTCAGATACAAATAAATATGTGTGCAAAATCTCAATATAAAAGGTTCACTAGGTTCTCTGAAAAATTCCTACAAATACGTGAAAAAACGAGTCCCTCTGCGAACCCGCAATTTATATCCGTTCGTTGTTATCCGCGGCCGCGAAAATCAACAACCGGGTTGTTAGGGCCTGTTCAGACACGGAAGAAACCGCGCGTTTTCGACCGCGCGATTTTTGTTTTCGATTGTTCAACCGCGCGGTCACGTGTGAACGAATGCATAGACGCTAATGGAATAAGATCCGCGCGGTTCAAATCGCGTGGTCGAAAACGCGCGGTTTCCGCGTCTGAACAGCGATTCGGCTTTCCGTGTGCTCCCTTCGCGTCGCTGCCCCGCGTGGTCGCCAACAACCTTCCTTCAAGAAGTTTCTAGAAGCTTCTTGCTCCGCGTTTTTGTTTCTTTTTCCTACTCGAATTTTCTATACATGCTAAAATGTTATAAATAAATACAAGTAAGCGAAAACCATATTCAAGAATATTTTATTACATAGTTCAGAGATATATCAACAATTCTGTATTTATATACTTAAGAAATTGTACATATCAGGTAACAACTTAAAATTAATAAAAATATTATATTTATGAGAATGAGAATGATTCAACATACATATATATATACAGATATCACATTACAATTCAGTTCTTTTAGACATAATTAATAAAACGTTCATATTTTACATAGTAAATTTAGATAAGATTAATCATTGCTATCAATAATTACACTATAAATTTCATCCTTTTCTGTAAAGAATATAGATTATGTTATCCGAATGGCAGTTAAATGTATAATGATCCATCTGCTGGACCTAAGTATCTTATAGAAATGAGTATAACATCGATCAGTGTCCATACACCGAGTCCGCCAAAGCTTAACAGTTTTCCAATTCCATGATGCCAATGACCCAAATAGAATCTGCAATGGATATTAGTCAATATAGACTATTTATGCCATAAAAATCATAGTAATACTCCTATCAATTTAATAATAATACAAGGCTACTTAAGAGGGTAGACTCGTTTCCAGGATTACAAGGGTGTTGGCCGGGGTTTGAGCTGACCCCGGCCACCCGAGTGGAGCTTAGCTTCACCGGGGCGGGCCGGTGTCTCTCGTCGCGGAGAAGCATAGTGGAAAGCGTTTTCCCCACAAAGAAAGAAAAAAAAGGATTGCAAGAGTGTGGAATGCGTCTTCTCATTTCTCGATAATGCAAAGATGGGGTTTTTCAGTAGTCAAAAGCTCAATCTAGGCCGCGATCGTAATTTGTATTATTCGGAAGCATATAGCTGCGCATGTAGCTATTTTCATAAAGCTGCGACAGCTACATGCTGCTGAATAATGCAAATTACGCTTTTGAAGGCGATCGCGGTCAAGTTTGATCTTTTATCTAGCGTTTTTGACTACTGAAAAGCCCCATCTTGCAAATGAGATAACGCATCCCGCACCCTTACAATTCTGGACACGAGTCTTCCCCCTCTTAATAGTAGAATAACAGCATACCGATCAGCTCCAAAGCCTCCTAAAGTAATGCTTAAAATTAGAGCGGTAGACCACCTGTATCCTACAGTCCAATTACACAGTAAATTTTTCATGAATTTGCGTCTCCCCAGACAGAGAATGTTACTATTCACTGTACAATTTGTTCTATAGTATTGTCTAGGAGAAGCCACAGAACTGCAAGAGTTCTTCTGTTGGCAATGATGCTCCCAATGTTCTGTTTGATAACAATAGCGGCACATGTACTTCTTTTGGAAGGTTTGATCACCCTGAAAGTATAATTCATCAATTATTATTGCACAAACAAGAAATGCTACAATATTATATATGTATTTACTTTACTTACAATACAATCGATCTGATCTAAGACTGTACAATTTGCAGTATATACTTGCCCATATACACAGTTTGAATTTAAATTACAGTTTAAACATTCTCCGCTCAGTTCTGAACACATAGTACCGCTTGGGCATAGTCTGGATATCTCCTCCTGTAAACGATGCAGTTCTTAAGTAAATGTTTAAGAAATTGGCAATGAAATACAGTGACTCGCGAAAGTATTTGAACACTTACCATCAAATCCTTTATTTATTATAATAAGTATATTACACAATACTTACAGAAATATTATTAACATTGTAAATAGGTACGATTCTCTAGATTATACAGGTAGATTATACCTATTTACAATCTTAATAATATATACTTATTATAATAAATAAAGTATTTCATGGTAAGTGTTCAAATACTTTCGTGAGTCACTGTAATCTGTGGTTTACCTTTTTACTAGTGTATGCTGGTGTAGAATTTACATTCACCTCCTTCACCATGTTACTAACCATGCTATCTGTAAAGAAAATATCTCGTGTAAACGTTGTTAAAAAATTATGTTATATATTGGAGACCATTGTGTTTACCATAACCCATGGAAACATGTTTCACAGTGGTCATCAGAATCGCCAGAAGAACGAAGATCACATTCTTCGTATTAATACGTATAATATTCATCGTGGACGATTGTTAATTGATAAGATTAGATTTCGCTGTTCATGTGCAAAAAGACATAGTTTCTCTTCTCCAATTCGACCACTTTACAATTTCAAAGGAAACTTGCCTTAAAACACATAAAATATAAAAGTACAGATTATAATATATAATTTCACGAAGAATCGGGGACAAAGGAAATCATTAAACTCGATCTAAACCAAAACAACACAACGTGTTATTCTAGGGACTAACGATGTCGAACATTTCAGTTGTTCAACGTTATCTATATATAGTTTCTAGATAATATATCATAATACATTCATCTCCAGTGGTAGAAATATTCATGCACAAATATAAATAAATCGTGCATGTATTTATCGTTATTCGTATAGAGTCTTTTACGGAATATTTGGCTGATCTACTTCATCTGTATTATAAATTTCTACTGTCTAAATTAAAATTGACAGCCTCGGTGGTAACTTTCTCCCTAGGTCTGCCAACGAGCTCTTATCGTAGTGTGTATATTCTATATTCCCCATATAATAGGCTTCTAAGCGCAAAGCATTCAAAGGTGATATCACACGATGTTGGAAACTACGGACACGTTTACATCTAACGAGAGGATACTGATACTGATCCTCTCCGATGTTAATAATAATAAATATTCGTCCAATTATTTAACATTTATACATACTATAACGGGACAAAATCATTCAAAAAAGTTTCGATAACAAGATATTTAGAATGAGGGATCACGTGCGTAAAGACTGTTCCAGAAAGGAACAATTGTTCTGATGAACTTGCATGGAACAGACCTGAACTTTGAGTTGAAATAATAGAAATAAGAAATAACTATTCGAAGCAATTTATTTCGCACTGTTATTTAAATAATAAATATAATACGAAATTTCATATTATTTTGTTATTTCTTTATTCTAAATTTGACAAAAGAAATAATCCTAAAAATATGGTATTTGATAAAGGGTATGAATGTTGAAGTAATATTTCAAATAATTTCAATAGAAATAGTAGAATTTGTTATATAGGTTTTGCACTCCAAATTCACCCTTTTCCAAGTCAAATTCAACCTTATGCAAATCAATTTCACCCACTATAAGATAATATTTAAAATTAATTATTTATTTATTTAGACACACGTGAACGGCGAGCTGCTGCGAGGGAAACATAAGTTTCCATATATCAATACGCTTCAATAAATACATATATCTATAGATACACACAGTTTTCATACATTACAAAGTTAATGAATTGGTAATTATTTTTAAATAAGTATTTGATGTACATCTTTGCAATAAATAAAATTTTGAATTTCTTAACAATTCATTTACATTTGATTTTTTTACAAAAACTTACGTAAAAATACTTTATTTGTAAAAGGTTGAAATTGATTTGCAAAAGGGTGTATTTGGAGTGCAAAACATGTGTACAAACCGAAAGACGCGCCCAAGTGGAGTTTTCCACAAGTTCGCATCGTGTGACTGGAGCTTCTTTTTTCGCTCGCTCTTATAACGAGATAAGCAGGATATAAAATGATAGAGGGGATAGCAATGAGTTGTTATCGTATAGAACACACAGAACTGCGATCGGAATCGGACTGTAGCATTTTCTTTCAGGCAAATGATAGACGCATTCCGTATGCAACCTGTGCGGTAATAGTTTGTAAATATCGAAAGTCCGAGGGCATCTAATTAATGCGCAACAGACAAAAGTCAGGACGATTCTGTTTCGAAGTCACTTCTGCTTGTTTCTAACGAAAGCGATACGCGACATTGTTCCCTATCGCTATGGATGATTGAATAGATTTATTTCGAAAAAAATACGCAAATCAACGAATCTTCGCGTAGCTACACTTGTTTCTAACAATCAGCTGACTTCCGGAGCTCGTACAGGAGACGAAGTTAGTGAGGTCTCTCGTTTTTTTTCACTTGACACCGCTGCATTCTATGTAACAACCGAATAACACACGGTCTTATTTTTCCCAGTATACCTAACAATCAAGGACTGACACTCGATTCGTTTATACCGTAAACTCGCGTAAGAGTAAACTAATGTTGAATACTGCCTAATCGTTAAACCGTCGGAAAAGTAATTTTAAGGTAAAACTTGCCAACACATTTTTCTTCTGGTGAAATTTCGTTTCATTTGATACAGTCCCTCGCTGATTCGATAACACGAAATTGTCAGTCGCGTTTCGGTCATGTTCTCGTTTGCTTTTTAATAAATAAATGTATGTCTTCGTTTTTCCAGATAATATGAATTCTCAAGAAGGTACAAGCAATAACCAAAACAAAACGGAGACAAAAGTGGATGGACATTTAAAGAAAAGTAATAGTAATCAACCGATTGAAAGTAGACTATGCGGAGATCAGCTAAAGTTAAATAATAAGATAGGTGAGAACAGTGCCAAGAACCTTCTGTCTTCTATGCCTTCGGTCGCGTTGGCTAATGGTACAAGATCCATGCAAGCTGCAGCGTCTGGTTTCAATAATTCTATGGACCAAGACACGAATCAGGACATGGTGAACGCAAGTGTATCTTCCATATTTTTAAATACCAATAGTATCAAGCCTCAAACTGTAAATTCTACTGTCACCAGTCAATTGAAGCATAAGACTATAATGAACACGAGCGCTTTAAACTTGCCTAAGCCTCAGATGCATTTAAACTTATCTTCTAATCAAAGTAACTCGCATTCGAATCACACTTTTGTACCAGTCTCGTACAACACTGGCACCGCATCCAATCCGATTACGCATTTAAATAACACAGCGTCCGTTTCATCTACAATTCCGCCGAACATGTTACTACCTAGACCAAATGAGGATATCGACATGAAGAACAACGTAGATTATGTATCTGGAATTGAGAAGTGTCCGTCAAAAGTATCGTGCAGTTCAGATTCTAGTCCTGAAGTGGACAGCGCCTGGCCATCTAAATCCTATGTTTCTAAATGTGTATTAAATAATATAGGAGGCAGCGTAGGCTCTACGAGTCAAGGGACGTGTTGTTTCCTAAGACCTAATATTAATGGAAACAGAGAAGTGGCAGGGCCGAGTGGGTTGCAAAAAGTAAATATTAAAGAATCCCAAAAATTTTTAGAACTTCCTGCACATCCCTAGTAAATATCATTTTGCTTGCTGTTGTATAAATATTTATTCGATTTTCTTCTGCAGCAAAGCACGCAGAGAGAGCAAAACGAGAGGAGAGATTCTAGTTCTGGAAACGAGGGCGACATGTCGGACGGGGAAGATTATTGTATTTACACATACAAGGGGAACGACGACGCGGTTCACTTGGCTCAAAGAGGAGAGGCGAACCATGGACAACTGGAAGAAGGCGAGGAGGAAGGACAATCCCATAGCGGTAGATCCAGTCCAGAGATGGACTTTTTAGAAATGGATTTTGATCCCGGGCCTTCCTGCGAACAGGTATTGAACGATCGTGATGGAAGCGTAACTCGTTTCTCATGGCAGTATCTTCCTCGCAGGACACTGGAGATAGCGACTTGGCCTCTATAAACGAAGACATACAGAATATAGCGTTAGACAACGTAGAGCAGGATCCAGTATTAAACGATTTAAGTAGCGGTAAAGTTGTATCACGACAAGGAATTGCATCTACGTCACAACATCTGAAACAGAGCGTACAGAACGTAAACCATGTAGAACCTCAACCGTGTTCATCAACTAGCCAATCTACACCAGAACCGAGCGTGAAACCAAGTCATCCTTCGCCATGGATGCCAAGTACCAGTGGCGCAACCGGTATACTTTATTTCTGGTCTACCACGCGAAGGTACACTGCTAAAAACAATTAGGGGATATTATATAAAAGTTTCGGTAGCGAGGTATAAATACAATATTTACATTCTTGAGCCAAAATGCATAAATTCGTTGTCGCCAGCACTCAAAGTTTACCAGACGCAACATCAAGGGTTAACAGACATGCGAACTTAACATCAATGAGTAGACAGCATTTATTCTTTATGCAGAATAAAAATTTTTTACTTGAAGTGCAACAAACTGAAGTGATGTAGAAATGTATTTTCTTTGTTAATATCTATAATAGGTTGAAACTAAAATAACAGTATTTTTAAATTCTTCTAATGTTTTCACCGTTTTAAATTACACCTAATCATTTCTGTCATAAATGCATAAAATCCGCTGTCTATCAATGAGAATAAAATGTTCCCTAATTGTATAGAGCAGCGAATTTGCAGAGATCATATCTATGTACGATTTTATAGAAAAATGGGACACTGCCGGCTTATATCGTAATACAGGATGTCCGTTGCGAGAATCGTACGGATATCACAACACAAGTGGAGATCTTATTTCACCCGGTGATAACAGAGACACTGAATCGGAGCTGTGGGCTGAATCTTCAATGGCTTCGGTCTCGGAGAGCTCTTACTTGAAGCTGCTATTTAAAAATTTAAATTCTGGAAGAGTGAATCTCAGTTCGACCCTTTACCATCGTATAATGGCAAAGAAACTGATGCTCAATAAACAGGCCGAATTCAACCAGAGTGGCGACTCGAATCTAGTTAATATGCTTTAACATTACGATCTTGAACAAAATCTGTACCGCTTTATACGAATTTTTTTCTTTCACAGGAAAACGAATTATCCAATGAACGATTAGATGGACTTTTACCGGTGGAAAAAGTTATGTTATGGAGCGAGAAGGAAGCTACGGTGAAACAAGTTACCCAAATTGAAACGTCTGCGTGCGGTGCTACTTCTGCGATCAATGCTTTGGTATGTATAATTGGTTACCTTGTGTGTACAGTAAAGTCGCGATCTAGCTCCCTGAGGATCTCCGTCCCTTCCCCTACCCCATCCACTGAGGGGCATCCTGGGGCCATAAACATGCCGCGTAATTCGATACCGAATCGGGTATATCGGTGTGAACCACTACTAATCCAATTACAAAACTTCTTTATTTTTCATTATTTCTTTATGGGATTTTCACTAACTTATTTGTGGCATTTTTTAATTAAAATCACACTAAACACGATATAATTTCAACTGTATTTAGTGATTTAATTGACGGTATGGAGTAACTTTAGGACATAGAAAAGGATAGCGAGTGAAAAAGAAAGAGAAACAGCGACCGCGTCGGAAAAAAGGGAAAGGAAAAAATTCAAAACTTATTGTATTATTTAAAATACCAATGCAATGCAAACTGTTTTATTTTCAACTTTCTTCTTATACAACCTTTCTCAACATATTTGTCACATTTTTCTGATTAAAATGAATTGTTTAAAACTCTTCAACGGGTTGTAGCTCCGTTAATTTGCAAAATTCTAGTCTAATTCTTTGAGAACATATTTTTGAGATGTTAAGTTGTTTATGTAAACGTATGCTAATATATAGCATATGTTAAATATATGATAAATTGTAAGTTATGTGCTTCACATTGTACAGTAAATATGGGTCAAATTGTATCTTGTTGGACGTCATTTAATCAGAAAAATGTCACAAATATATTGGTAAAATTTCATTAAAAATGAGTAAAAAATAAAGAAGTTTCAGTATTGCACTAGTATTGTCTCACCGATGCGCTTTCTGTTGTTGCGCCTTCGGCCGCGCTAGATTAGGACTTTACTGTATATTAATAATGGGTGATGTAATCGAGGGACGTTTTTACAGTTGGCTTTAAATGTATCATTTTCGCTGGAGGCGTTATTAAACGGTGTGAACACTAGACAAAGAGAACCAGGTACACCATTACCCAGATATTTGTACAGCCGATCTGTAGCAGGATCGACTCACAGAGATTTGGCGCGAGGTATAGCTTCGTGTACAAACGGTTCAGTTATCACGAAATTCTTTGCGTTCTATCCGGAAAGAAAAGTGTCTTTGTCTCACTGGCTGCATTATTGGATTTCGAGAGGTGCGCAACTGTGAAAGTCGAATATATTGATCAAAATCGATTGTCAAATATATTGATCTTTATTGTACAAGTGTAAAATCTCTCTTAAAGGAGCTGCGCCCATCGCAACGTTGAATTTACAACATTGTGGAGTAGGATGCGATATTCCAGATGCATGGCATCATCAAATGATATTTGGTGTGGGACAGGCAGGCATATATTTAACCAATCCGTTAGAGTGTTTAGCCGAACAGGTTGGTTGAAAGTATTGTAGAAACTTATCATTAGTCGCTTATATCGTATTGAGTTTTGATTTCTCTTTCAGTACGTGTGGCATCAACTTGTAAGTCCTAGTATATTGCTTGTTCGGAGAGCAGACGTTTTGGCTCATTGGAACGCTAATACAGATCTAACGCCACTCGCCACTATGAATCACAGGTGGCGAAAGCTCAATGTTCTCGGTACGTAATTAAACATTCGTTAATCGCTACGGCGGAGTTTAATATTTTGATTTGTTTTTTCAGGGCAAGTTGTAAATATGGTACGAGAAGCAATGACTCAAAAACGACAGCTTAGTAATGCTAATACTGGTACAACTCACATTCGTATCCCTGCGTCTTATCAAGCAGGTATTACATTAGTTATGTGTGCAGATTCCGCTGCTGCTTCCGAGTTGTTACATGCTGAACAATTACCATTGCTCTAGTCTTGTTAATCAAAATTTATAGAATCCAGGCTGCCCTCCCTTTTTTTATTTGTAATAAACTGAATTAGCAGGCTGGTCCGCACAATGTTGTTTACAATAGTTCATTTATTATATATAAGACAGTTAGAGAGTCAGAATTGAAATGATTTACTTTTTTGACACAAAAAATGTTTATATTCAAAGAGATTATCAATTGAAATATATTTCAATAAAATATTTCCGTTTTATATGCAGTTATATACTTATAAATTCGTGAATTTCGAAAGAACATTTGACAAAAATGAAATCGTACATTCTCTTTTTGTATACGCTTAAAAAAAAGCTTAAAATATTTAAAAAATCCACGGGACTTATATCGCAACATACAGTCGGAGTTTGCATAATTATTCTTAGCCACGCGCGATAAGAGGTAAGTAATCATATCTTGTATTTAACTGTCGTCGTCCGTCTTTTCGTACGAGGTATTTCAAAATCACGGTACACAATAAAAATTCGTTATGGTGGTGATCAGGTAGAACTTAATGATCATACATTTTGTATAAACCTTCGTACAGAATATTACGTTACAGTCCTATTGTAATCTATCGATGTAATTATAAAGAAAGTATGGTTCCTGCGGGTATGTCGCTCGCAATGTACCACTCTCTCAGTTCATGTAATATAACATAAATATTAAATTTATGTACACAGTGCAATTCTACCATCCACCAAACTGTCCGTGTTCTCTTAGAAAGTTTAAATTCATTTAAGACATACTGAAACAAATGAAAGAACGTTGATTATCATTACGATCAATTAAATAACATATCAAAAAATTCGCTTATACATTTACCTTTCTATAAGCGACGCACGCATAGTTGATGTAATCGCGGCTGGGGCAGCATCGTTCAGTTTAAAAACACTTTCAATAACCGATAGTTCTGTCGAGGTTGTGTCCATGCCACAGAAGGCAGCCCAATCGTTTACGACCATTCCTGCGGCTATCACGTCGCTGCCTCTATTTACTGTTCCTGCCTATTTAATACAACAATAAATAGCTAAATATTTCTGCACGCTGCGTATATTGTTACAGTAATGTGCCATTCTAAGATTGGTGGAGGACACGGCTCTATGTCCCTTTGCCTAGCCTACCCATTCCGCTGGGGGGCATACCCCGCGAGGGGCCAAGAATCTCGAGCTGCCTCGATCGCCGAGCAGTGTAAACATGCCGCGTGATACCGGGTCGGGTATATCGCTTGGAACCACTACTAATCCAATTACAAAACTTCTTTATTTTTCATTATTTTTTTATGGGACTTTGACCAATATTCGTGGTATTTTTCTAATAAAAATATGATATAATTCCGATCATATTTACTTGTATAATGAACGATGAACGTTTTGGACGCGAGGAAGAACAGCGTATGGGAAATGCTTTGAACTGTGCCGGCACGCCGTGACTCTCCGCGTCTCTTTCTTTCACATACGCTGTCCTTCTTTGCGTCGAAAACTTTCATCGTTCATTACACAAGTAAATATAATTGGAATTATATCATATTTGGTATCATTTTCATTAAAAAATAATGAAAAATAAAGAAGTTTTGTTATTGGATTAGTTATGTTTACACTTCTCGGCGACCGAGGCCTCTCGAGCTTCACTGTCTTTTTCTACGTTCGGCGCGATCGACAAAGCCACAAAAAAATAGTGTCCTGTTCCGATCTAGGTCACAATACAGAACTAAGAATTGACTTAGAATGGGACATTACTGTATTAAAGCTGTATTAAATGATCTTACAGCAAGCGGCACTTGTAATAAAGACGACAACTCGTCTTGGTCCTGTATAGAAGTTTTTGGATGTACCAGACCACCCTGATTCGATAACACCGTGTACGAACCTATTAGGACGTTACTTGCCACAGTTTGTCTGAATACTTCTACCTTTAGAGTATCGGCTAAAATTTCTTCTGTTTCCTGTCAACAGACATTCAAATTAGAGATTCGAGGCTTCAACGGCTTAACATTATATAGTTTTCTCTGTTCAGGCTTTTGGACATAAGCCGGATAAAATACAAAAATTCACTCTCATTCTGTACGTGCGTAGATGGAAAAGATCAAAGAATTTGACTTTTTCTCATATCTGTCACTACTGGCTTAGTTACTTAAAACTGTGCTATGTAGTTAATAAAGGGTGAGGTGTTTTGATGAATGTATAAATTGATTTGGTGACACTAACTTATATTTTAATCATTTTTAAATTGGGGGTGGGTTGTAGAAGTGATCCAGATGCTGTCTTAATGTTATGACGCCGGAAAGTCACAGAAATAATTGGGTGAGTCCCGTCTTTGGGCTCAAGAGCCTTCGACTCAGATTAATTTATTGCCACTAGTCGGATGGTCAAAGTCTTTGGAACTTGGTGTCGAATTCTAGGGACAGTTACATGGGTCTCGCATTACGTTGCGTCTCAAGACATTCCTACCAACAATAAGTACTTACTCTGTCGAGATCAGGGTGTACCAGAGCCACATGATCATTGCACGCGATAACATTACCAAGAGCAGAGAGCCTCTCCTCTACTCGCTGGACTTTGACGTCATCTGGCAGTGAATTTCGTATGTGCTGTAATTCCGTGTCTGTCGTTGTGTTCGGTACCAGGAGACCATTTTTGTTTCCTAATTAAATTCATCTTGTTTCAACTGTCTATAGATAGTCGATTGCGTTAAATTTCTTTATTTTCACAATTTTCAATATTTACTTACCAACACACAATCGACCAATAATTCGACATCCTCCTACCGACGCGTGAATGACAGGAATGACCTCGGATAATTCATCCTCGAATACACTGCAATTACGATGTTATGCATTTTATTAGCACAGTGAGTGTTTTCATTGCAGTTTGCGTGAAAGCAATCGGAGCTCGTAAGATTGTACATGCGAGAATGATCGTACCGAGACAGCTCCGAACGATTTGTGATGAACGATTGAACGATTTCGAAGAAATAGAGAGATCGATGCGAACAATTATCTTATCTATTGTTACCTGTAGAAATTCTCGGAACCGCCAATTGCGACCAGGCAGTAAGAATTCGTCAGCTTGGAGAAAACACCGACTTCGTTGTTGTTCTCGAATTGCACACGTACCGCCATGATAGCACAATTACAATTTACATTAACGGGCTCGGGTTCCGAAGGAATTTTGAAAAAACGAAGCGTCGGAAGTACGGACAACACGCTAACCTAGATGTTAACACGAGGAGTACGTGTCACGAGACGCTGTCTATATGTAGAGACGTAGAGCTAGCCTGAGCAGAGTCAGTGACAGGAGTGGTTGACCTAATCGAACGCCTCGTGCAGTTTGTGGCATCTGTTGAAACTAATGTTGCGCAATATTTCGTTATTTAGTGAAATGTTTTGCTGTTAGATCGCAACACACGATTTCGTCTGTTTTCATTTTCATTGATATGTAACCGGAAGTAGCTATATAAATTATCGATTAGACTAATGATCGAATTAATTCATATTTGTTATCATAAAGGATATCATAAATATTTTGAAAAATTATCAGTGTCTTTATAAGGAATGTATAAAGGATCAATAACAACACGATATATTTAATGACCAGAAAACAATATCAATTTATTAAAATAGGTTCTTTTGCTACTGGCAACATTATTCTTTTGCTTACATATATAATTATATCTAACCTTAACGTAGTTATTAATTATACACTTTATCATCGAAAATTAATGTTACGAATAACTGTTCTTTTAAGAATGGCCTCGTCGATGAAATCGGGTTCTCCATCTACAGACCAATACCATTTATATAAAGTTTTAGGATGCGGTAAGCATAAGCCAAATTTCTCGAGAAGAATAAGAAGAATAACGAAGCATTAAAGAAAAAAGCCTCAACTCCGGACTATATATGTGCATGCAACAGACTATACAAACAAATCGCTATTGAACTCCGAAATACCTGACAAGGAATATGGACTTGCTCCTCTTCCAACAAATTCTTCTTTTTTAGTGTCTGCAAAATTATTTGGAGATTCGTAATTTTTCTGTTTTTTCTATTAATTTTGGCGTTTAAGGCTGTCAATTCCAATTGATGTCTTCTTTTTAATTGAGATACATGCTCCCGTAACATTTGCTTACTTGGGGAATGAAACAATCTTCTCGGGGATATGCACGTATATTTGTCTACCAAAGTCACTTTTGCTTCAGTCGATTTATTTGACGTGTGCAATAATGTACCCATCTGCAATATAATAAAACTAGTTAATGAATGATTACACCCTACCGATTTTAATGAAATTTAGATATTGAAAGTCATTTTTACTTTTTTATAAATAAACCTATCATTTCTTTACCATATTACATGATGCCACATAACTTTTCATTTTAAACTGTATATATTAGATAGTAAAAACCTACATGTTCATTTTTGGATTCAGATTCAATTTTTAATACTTTTTCACTAACTTCATGTGAACCAGTATTTACTAAATGCCTTCTCTTCCCTGCTGTAATGCTCATTGGTTCGGTAAATCCAACTGACTCACCAGTTTCTGCTATTATTACCGCAGAACTCGTCTAAAATAATAATATTATCACAAAATGAGTTTGTTATTTCAAATGAAATAGTATGTAAAGTAAAAGTCTTATGTTATAGCTATCTGAACATACAGAAGTTGAAAGCTGCTTAGTTGAAATTTCTTCACACACATTAATATTTTCTTCCTTTATAATTCCTGGAAATTTTATCTGTAAATATAAATGAATTTATTAATGTCACTTATGGGTCATTTCACACGAAAACGGACACTTTCTCGAGTAAAATTTTGGATTTTGTACAAATTTAAATATGCTGTATTCTTTAGTGACCTACAAACGAGCAAGCCGATGGAAATGAGTTTTTGGGAACTTGTAGTGAAAACATAAGAGTATCTACTAACAATCTTGTCATTTGACTCCAAAAATCGACATATTTAAATTTGAAAAAAACCTGAAATTTCACTCCAAAAATGCATGGCATAATGTAAAAAGTTCATAAAATGTTACATACATATGGTATAGCATTCTCCTTCAATCTGACATATACTAAAGATGTTCTATCTAAATCTTCATGTCTAAAATGAACCGAACATACAGCCGGATGTTTTGATACAACTGAATTTTGGAGTCCCAGACTGTTTAACCACAATTGGCGTTTCATAGGACATTTGGGAAATCTGAAAATTGAATTATACAAAAACATTGCTTTTCCATAAACTGAAATTTGTACGAGAAAATCCTTCTTTACGTATATTAATCAGACATGCAATAAAAGTTTCAAGTTTCACTGTATTTTATTACTGTTACTTACGCATGGAAAGTAATTTTCATTGTTTTTTCCAATTCTCCTTGTCGATAACTCTTCGCCGATGATCTATTTGTGCATCCTTTCACGATACACACTGGCATTTTTATAAATTAATGTGTATCAACGCGCAGAAAACACAAAGCCACGACGATTCACCAACTTTACCGCACGTGTACCGGGCATAAAATGGTTCTGGCGTACCGACGCGATCGCGTATTTTCTACAGACCACGTGCAACAGACGCTATACTAGTATTTAAAGTCTCCTATAGAGCGCACCACAGTGTGCGTAAATGTAGGGGCAACATGCGCTTCCGCGCATTGCCACGGCGCTAGTGTCGCCTGGCAATAGCAGCATGCGAGCTGCATAGCGAGTCGCCCCTCTAGACGATCGTTCGTCTGCGTTGCGTGCCTAGTGCGATTTACCGCCTATGAGCACTGAGCACTCGTTCCTTAGCCGTCTTGCGTCTTGCTAAGTGGTCAATTCTCTTTCCTTAGTCGTTTTGCTAAGCGGTTATACGAGTCGTTCCTTAGTCGTATTACTAAGCGTTATGATTGATGTTTTAGTCGTCATACCAGAAAGACGTATTATTATCTTGAGCTGTCGCGTTTGGCAGACACATGTTCTACACAGAATAAAGTATATTATTTAGTAGTATACGCGCAGCAGTGAATTTATTTCGATTCCTCAGTTCCAAGCGGAGTAGGCCGCGTTCCCTAAAAGTCACCTAGAAAAAAAAAAAGAAAAAAAAATGACCTTCGGAAACAAATTATCGGAAAAAAGAAATTCTTCCGATACATCCACAGATGTATGGATGTATACCATGCTCCTCGGCTGATGGACACACACAGTCCAATGCCGTATTTCCAATAAAGAAGAAGAAACCGCAATGGACATTATTTTTCTAAATTTGGAATGAACAAACGCTTTTCATCAACAAGAAATATGTGATAATTATAGGCAATTCTTCAATTTGGGATAGTACAAATTATATTTCTTTTAGATAAATACAAAGCTATTGTACACCTATTAAAAAAGGAAATAGGCTTATACTTACCTGCACTTTGTGCAATTGAGATAGACAATTTTTATTTTCCATAAAGATCCGCAATCTATTTACGAGATATATTTAATCATCGTACAACGCAAGGACGAGGAAGCTCAAGGATTAATTTACACGAGACGGTTTTTGCACAATTCCTTTATTGAAAGTCTTTTTCGATAATAATATCGGCGGCGCAGAAAAAGAGAGGAGTTCAGAACGTTGCGTTGCGTTCGCGTTATCACGAATAAAACCAGTAGCTGCTGAAAATCACCGCTTTATTAACAACATTATCGTAAGCATTATAAATATGATTCATAATAGTTTTCTCATTTTGATTTGGTTCTGTGACCGGTGTTCGTCTTACAGATCTCTATTCTCGTCTGTTTGTTCTTTTTTTTTTTTGAAAAGTCGGAACGTACGTGTACTGGCAGTATTATTTTGCGAGAGAACGACCATCACACTATCAAAAGAAAACTCTATCGGTTAAAGAATTGGCGAACGGGATCTTCGCGTCCCTGCGGTTTCTCGGGTTCCGCTAGTTCGAAAATTCGGGACGCGATTTTTGTCGGCGTGACAAAAATGAAAAAAAAATCGAGCTCGCTGGCACAGCACGTGTCGAGAGAGATCTCGAATATTATCCGACGACGACGACGACAAGAATCACTCGATAATGATACGGATAGCCTGGCAAAGCGAAGAAAATGGTTTTCGGAAGGAGTCGCGTGAGAAGAGACGAACACTGACAATCATCGGCTGGAAACTTGGAATCGTAAAAATGACCTATTCAAAGAACCTACAAAGAGATAAGATTTCTTTGGGAGCCAGCACATTAACATTTAATTGAAAGCGACCGATGCGATCTAACTCGGTCATCTTTGGCAGTGGTTTGCTCCCATCATGGGCATCCAGTTCAAAACGACACTGTAGGTCTCATTGCTATCGACCACGGCGGCTCTAATGGGTTTCTCAATATCCTCGCAGCCGCCATAATGTGTCCGAACTTGGTGCCTGTTGTTAGAACTGTTCGTATATTGGACATACCACCGTATGTTAAAAACATTTCTTTGCCAAGGAACAGTAGAAAGAAGAGACTTGCGAATTTGCCAGCGACGACGACTACCTCGAGCCTAGATCATAGTTTCTCAACGTGTTAGAAGATCAAGGCAGTGATAAGATTTCAGCTTTTAGTTGCTTTATTCTCGTTATCTTCAATCCAACTTTTAGAAATAACGTGCTTGGAACTTTTAACGATCGAGATAATTCGCCCAACGCCGAGCAGAAAGGAAGTTCGAAGGCTGTGGACCAAGGAAACTACGATCCAGATTCTTGATCTGAAGTCGTAGAGGGCACTCTCAGGCTCCAAAATGTTATGCTTACTTTCAAATCAATTTTCCTAGTTGAACAATGTACATTTCCATTGAAGGATCGATTCCAAAATTTCCGGCCGATGGATAGAGTCTGAACGATGTAGAATAGAGAGAGGAGGACATGCGAGCAAGGAGAGCAGGGTGTCCATTTTCGCGTTCGGGATTCCTTCCAGAAACCATCTACTCTGCTCCGTACAGAGTCGCCAGATTAAGACTTGTCTGTCCACTCTACCGTTCACCTTCTACGACGCTATCCCCCCCACACTTCCTCCACGGCCCTGTCACGTGACGCGTTTCGTCTTCGTCGTACATGTGCTAGAATGTCACGTGACTAATCTGGTACTGACAGAGAGAGGGTAACTTTTTCCCCTGAATTCCAGCCAATTCCCCTGATCTGGCGGCTCTGCTCTGCTCTGCCAGAAAAATGCACTTTACTAACGAAAAACCGTGGAACAGGGGAGAGCGATTTACCGGCGCGTTGGCGGTCTTCTTATTTTGATTGCTTGTTACATTTCAGTCTCGTCTTCCCACCGATCATCTATGATCGCCACTCTCGATCATCATTCTCTCCTCTCTTTCTCTCTATCTCCCTCCCTTCCCGCTGCGATCCTCCTCCCTCGTTTCTCTCCCCTAGGGCGCGACGTGTGCGTGTACTGCGTGTGTATATCGATAGAAAATAGACAATAGCAAAATCTTCAGTTGTTCGAGCTCGGCTTGAACGTCGTGTACTGTGGCGGCTTCTCGATCTTGCAGTGGGGCTTCAGTGTCGCTAAACGATCTGGTTTGAGAAACAGCTGCTCCCCCTGCACAATTTTTCATCTTAAGGATCTTAAGGGGACACTACCACCAGTACAATTCGATGATTCGTGGGGATGATGCGCGAGCGTTGCGCTTGCACCGGGGAACATAACCGGTTCGAACGATCTCTAGGGTTCTACGGGGTACGGTGAACTCTGGCCGGAGCGAAATCGATTGCTCGTCGATTCTCGAACATTTCCACTTATTCGCAACTTAATTCGCACAGGTGACCTTGATTGCTCTGGACAAAAAGCTCTCCTTGAAACATGTTATTTTAGATAAAAAAATTTCCGATCGAGCCACTAACAGCAGAACAATCTAAGCTGATCACGCTTCGTGCTCCACTCTTCCGAATATAACGGAGATTTTTCAAACACACTGCGATTGCGAATGAACAATAAATTCACGACGAATGAATTTGCACAGCTAATATAATTGACTAGAAGATAGAATTGTTGTTGATCACTTCGTAAAATGGATATATTGAAACAGAAATAACTCGTGACAGAATGATCGATTATTTTACTCAGACACTCTACACCGTTTTCTTTCAAACAAGCTACGTTTAATCGATTTCAATTTGTGGGTTCGAGAGCGATCAATCAAGTTTGTTCCAGCCATAGGAAACACGTGCTATCTGTGCAGTGTCATACGTGAAATGAAAAGGTAAGCGGATTTCACTCGTTGGACACTAATCAACTCTTCATTCTCTAATGGCAGCTAGTCGACGATGCATTAAGGGGAGCTCAAACCATGCAGTTTACAGTGTATTTACAGTGTACAGTATGGAATGGAGAGTGTACTTTCTTCGTCGGTGTAAATCGAGATTGGAAATGTTCACGCTGCTTGGGCGGTATGAAACGGAACGCGATCTGTATCGGCGACATACGACGACGCGCTTATGTGTATGTTCGAACTGGGAACGTGATTTACGTGAACGTTATTACCAGCAGAGAACCATGAAGTTGCAAACAAAATTGAACGTACACAATTTTTACTAAATTAGCGCTCGCTGTACTGCCATTTTGTTACATTTTGTACAAAGTTGTTTCTAAGATCAATGGGTCCATTCGAATTTTTAAACTGGCTGTTAGAAAAATTGATTTCATTACTAGCAGGGAAATGTAAGTGAGGAGACAGAATCATCTTCATAATTTTGTTCTCGTACTAAACAAAATTGAACGTACGCAATTTTTACTAAATTAGTAGTAGTCATTGTGTAATAATTTCGTCACAAAGGAGCCAGTGTGTCTATAAAATCAATGGATCCCTTTGAACGATCAAAGTGGCTGTTGGCAAAATTTTGTTGAACTCGTTTTGCATTTCCCTTTGAAATGCAGAACTTAATTTATTGCTCTCTGCGGACAACGTTATTGACATAAATCAAGATGGCGATAGGAGGTGACCCACCCCCTCTAGAGCGCAGAGTAAATGCACCCGCGCACGTTAATGAAATCGGTACGTTGCAGAACGTTGCAAGCATCACGAATGCACATTTGCACCGTCTGATTTCGATCGACGGTGAATTCCATCCACAGGGAGCAGAATCTCCGACTGTACGCTTCGGTCTCGCGGCCGTAGATCGGAAAGCTGATCCCGAGGGATGCTGGGAGCTTCGTACCATGTAAAATTAGAAAAACAAGACTCCTTTACGTTTCGCGTTACATTTCATTTCGGAGACGAGGAATCCTACTCCGTTTCAACGCGAGCTGAAGCCTTGTGTTCCGTTACCGGAGATTTTCTTGCGAACCCAACAGCTCGGCGCAAGCGGTGGATGTTGAAATGAACGGATGTACGGAATGAACGAATGTTCAGACACATGAGTGTCGGTACAATTACCTTTTAACCAAGATATCGCGCACAGCGTCGCCCGAGGTCACGATCGTTCGATTACAGCGACGGAAGATTTAACCGAGGTCGACGCGGCGAATTAATCGTTACAATGGAAACGCGCCGTGTCCGCGATCGGAACAACCCCTTCACAGCCCATTAAAATCACCGGAAATGTTCCAGAGATCATCCATCATTTTTACAAGCTGAATTACTCGGTGCTGGCCCATGAATTGTGTGTGCAGTTCATATATGAAACTCGATAGATTCAAGTTACACGGCAATGTAAAGCGATTTTTATTAGATTCCGGAGCTTTTGCATTTATGATAGAAATAAACGGGTGAAATTTAGAGAAGCAGAAATGTTAAATGAATTTAGAAATTATTAGAAAAAGAAAGAAATTGGTTCCTACTCTTAACCCTCGCAAGGTATAGTCTGAGAACACACAAATAGTAAGGTGGGGTTTCTTAGACCCCGGCAAATGAATTTCATAAATAACCTCGTTTTTAATAAATTTGGGATAAAGAATAATAATAACACAGGATAAAAAGTAAACAAACAGATTTAATTTTATTCATATAAAAATTCTTTTCAAAAATCTGAAGCTCTGAGACCCCACATTACCTTGCGAAGGTTAATGATGTAGAACATTTTTATTTTACCTAAAATAGAGAATGCTTCTCTTTTATCCGAAGAAATTCTAGAGGCCTCAGACAGCTTCACTGGGGCATTCCGCTGTTTGTAATTACTGAACTGCGGATATGTATAATTTTAGAGTCCAGTCCAAGGCAGAATTTTCCTTCCTGCATTAATAATTTCAATAGGTTGAAAGCGATATAAAAAGGAACGCGGAGGCCGCGTGTCTCATCTTCTCTTTAAGATCTTCGCGCGCTGTAAATGCATAAGGATCCGTGGTCCAGTAATTACGTCTTTCAGAGACGCGTGTTACAATGCTGCCATTGCTGAAAGAACGCGTGTTTCTGCATACGAGTTAACCGTTTGGTTTAAATGAAGCTAACGATATGTACACTCTGTGGGTCTGTGAACAAGAGCTTCTTTCATTCAGACAAATTAAGGGCTGACGACCGTGCTCCTCGTTTCCAGTTTTCTATTTTAACCGATCTAAACTGGAAACTAGATCAGTTGTGGGCTGTTTTGCGTTTTTTCAAAATCCTCTCAATGATTCAATGTGATTGAAAACGTTAAATCGGTGATCTACTTTCTTTGTATATGCGTTCTATTAATAAACGAATGCACTAATTTCCATTTCAGTCTTTACTCAACTATTAAAACATGTGCAACTGAAAATATTACTTCGCTGTATCTGTAATGTTTATCCAAGTTTCTATTTTGCTAGATGATTTTATTAAAAATCGGGAGAAACGAAATTTCTTTCTTCGATTCGAAGATTTCTCGATTTCTCCATTTTTGTCATAAATGCATAAAGATCCGCTGTCTAGTGATCACTGTAAATTATATTGAAACTGTACTGAGTTAAGTTAGTAAGCTTCACTGTATCCGTTACTAGGTGCCACTTGATGATCTGTCAAAATCATATACCAAAGTTTAACGTTCATTTTAGTTAATCAGTTAATTCAGTTAATTCAGTTAACTATTATTATAATGTTGGTTATTTTGTTCCTTTATTTGGATTTCTAATAAGAAAAACATTAAGCGTCCGGCACTAGTGGATCTCCCTCTACCATAAAAAATAATCAAAGAAAATGTGAATAAAGCTATGAATGATCCTAATTACGTTCGATAGTATAAAACGGCGGAACAGTTGTTTCGATGGGAAAGTTTTTGCTAGGCACAGCTGTTTCGTCCCGGAACTGTGAAAGAGTTAATGGGGAACGCGGCGATAGGAGAAAAGAGGCTGCGTAGAGCCCGATGTAACGTTATTACGCCTACGTAAACGTAATTTGAGCATACACGCGACGCCGGATCGTGCGCGATCGTAAAATGAATTCGCGACGATATCGTGGCGGGCACCGGAATCGCTGTCGTTAAACGCAACCAACGGAAATACCCTTGAGCGATTAAATCGTTTACGGTCCGCTAACGAGCGTGCACGTTATGCCTTCCTCTCTCACTCTCTCTCTCTCTCTCTCTCTCTTTCTCTTTGTGTTTGTTTCGTACACACACACACAAACACACACACAAGCTGTCTTTCTCTCTCTCATGCTGTATCGATTTAAATAAACAGATGCGTGTATACCTTTAGCGAGCCGAGTTCGAACGGACATGCGTTTACAGCTCGCTGGACGTTTGCGCTTGACGGCACATCCGCCATCTTGGCTCATCCCCATTAATCAGGGATTAATACAGTTTTCCCTCATTAGCGTCGCATCGAGCGACGGCACAAGTAATGGAAATTTTCTATTGGAAATTCCGGAAAATCTCTCGTTGACCAGAGGCGAAGATGGCGGACGTGAAACCGCGACGCTATGGAGAGAATACTGTAGATTCCTCTTCTTCGCCTTTGAATGTCTAATCGCCAGCGGAAAGGGGAAGCGATTATTTCTGTTTGTTAAGTGAACCCCTTGCCTTATAATCAAGTTGAATTTGATATACATACGTTATGGAAATAACGCTCCATATGAATATTTGCCGATTCCTGGAGTAAATCTAGACTCCTCTCTGAAATGTTGTTACGTTTGATAGCGACTGTTATATGAAGGCAAGGGGTTGTGGACATTTAGGCAGCGGGATTTCTTCGACACCGATTTATTTCTAATAACGATCGTCACAACCGTAAACTCTGAAAGCTTGTCCCGTTTACATGGATCGACCTCGTTCGGCCGAGGATACGCTTCGTGGAACAAACACGCTTAATTCAGTCTTGAATTTTGAAAGAGGAGGGACACGTGCGCGGGCGTAACCGGAAACGGCCCTCTTCCGATGCAAAAGCGGCACTAAAGCTGCAGATTGGCCGGAACGAAATTTCGGAACGCAGCCGCTTCTTGTCGATGCGATCGCTTCTTCTATGGCACAGAACAACAAGAAGGGCGTCGTGCATACATTGGACCCGGTTCTTGTTTAATATATAGGACGATACGCCTGATACGCGCGGTCGGTATTCGTTTCTTATTCAGGGTGTTTCTCGCGAAACTGGGCCAGGCTGAATAATTTCGCTTAAAATTAGCTCGGACGATGCCAGTCGTGTGTGGACCGAGCGTAACACTCGCGCTGGGTCCGAAACCCCGGGATTGTATCAGGACCGAATGTGTCTACTAGATATTTCAATAGACGATGCCGAAGTTTAGGTCCGTGGTGGATTGGTCAGTTTGGGATAAACTTCGATTAGGTCTGGGCTAGGCTCGAGGCGGGGCAGGATACGGTTACGGTCACGCTAAAAGAAAGATTTCTCGTGGTAGTGTCATGCTTCACTCAGAAAGACAGAGACCTTCAGGTAGAAAAGAAACAAACCTTTTGATCCAGTCCGTAACCCGTCGAATAAGCGATCTGTAACTTTTGACCAGTTGGCATTAGATCCTACCAGAGTCGGTAATTCTGCGTGCAGGTGTGATACCGATTATAGACCGTATATACTTATAAATCCGGCGTAGGTATAGAATATGCATGGGACGCAGTGTTCCAAGATAACGGAATATCTGGTGCCCAAAACTGACGTCGCAAGATAATTCAAAATGGTGGATAGCGATATAAAAGCGAGGTGTACAAGTATATTTGTGCATTATTTCGTAAACATTTGGAAAAATGGTGTACACTTGTTGCATAAAGAATTGTAAGGAATGACAAATATATATATAAATATAAATATGAATATATCTTTTCACAAGTATTTTATATTTAACTGCGATTAACTATGATTTTTCAAACTTTATGGATATGAAATTGGTATAATACCTCATACAATACCTAAAGGTTTAGTAATTGATATCGACATATTTGATAATGTAAACAATATTTTGGATAATTATTTACAACAAGGCATGTTATCTGAAGCCGCGTGTATAAGTATATATGGTCTAAGAATTACGCTTCTGTCTTAAACACTAAAACCCCCGATCCAGTTATTTATACAGGTGCTCTCAATCCTTTACTATAAAGCAGTTTATCGTAACGAGATGCTCGGCGAATGTCACATGATTTTGGATCAAGTTCTTGGTGGTCTTAGTGTTAAAATACATATGATAGTGTCAGGATCTTTTCCCTGAATTTCTATGGGGTGCAGAAATTAATCCGATGATTCTTCATTGAATCCATTATGGTATAGAACAATTTCAAATGTAATATATTTTTGGGTTTATATTTATATATTTCTAAACACGACGGTATTTGACGAGTAACACATTGGACGTTCTTTTTGTATTTTAATTAAGCAAAAATTTGGTGTTACTCTCATTCCTTAGACTTTAAACTGCTTCGATGACTTTAGCATCAATAATGATGAAACACTGTTTCAAAGTGTCATTTTGACTGAATCTGGTCTCAAAACGAATCCAATAATATACATTGTTACACCCTTAAACTTCCAAATACATAGTGCTAAAATCTTAACCTCTTGCCGTACCATTTTCTTTACAGTGATTAAGGTGGAATGAAAATGGAAATTTATATCTTTTGTATGGCTACACTTATTTTAATGCTTAAATATTAATTACAAACAAATCACATTTTATTTCATCTTTTAAAGGAAACGCGTAACATTCATGTTTGTTAGACTTTGTTAAAATCTTCATGACGAGTCTGACTCGCTAAAATACGGCAAAGGGTTAATGAACTGCTAGATCGGCCGCCCGGACCATTGTGCGGAAGTACATACAATCGCGAGCGGGGACTGAGTGACATAATTGGCAGTGTATACAGCGAACGATTCCGAATCGAGTTCTACAACAGTTTTTTCGAGTCGAGATTCGTTTCGACCCAGTTTCGCGAATCACCGTGCCGGGGGAACGTTTCGCGGACCGATGTTAACGATCTCGACTAATGCGAAACGGTGTACGGTTCGGCTGCTCCGGAATATCGTAATCGCGTTATGGTAGAAGTGGCTGTATCCGGCGCTACTTAGGCACACGTACCTAAATTAAATTACCTACAAGGAGATTGCAGGTAATTGGGAAAGGGACACCGGCGCGGCGGCTAGTGGATGCAACCAAATGCATGCGTAATGCACTCTGCTGACCGCATAAATCACTCAAATCGCTATCTCGATCTGCCGCGGGAGGGGCGGTGTACGGTGAACCGAGGAGAACCGGTGCCGATTGGTCAATGCTTGTGGGAACCTATGGTTCTAAGTGATAAAAATCGCTTTGTTCGAATGTCTCGAGACAGGAGATTGAAACGTGTTCTCATTTCTAGGTGCGGAAAGCTTGTTTTTCAACCCCTCGATAGACATGGATGTTAACACTTTACCTACTGGAAGCCTATTAATAGGATTTTCAATAATTGTGCTGTATCAAAAGAAAGCGTAGAAATTTTCGAAATACTTGTTCGTTCACAATGAAAATTGCTGTTGCTATTGAAGACTCCATTAAAAAGTGTTTAGCCATGTACCATCGATTTTTCAAAATTATGCAATAATCACCGGTCGATAATGTGTTAATTTGACAATTTGACGCTAGAAAATGGGAAAGCGAGAAATCTCGTCAAGACATTCATTTTCATTATTTATACTTCCGTTATACTGGTTGTTTTATCGTATTTTATCGTGTCAATTCAACACCAAGGAGGACGACTCTCAGCTTAACACTTTGCCTAACGGCGCTGTGGATTCTTCAATAGCTACAACAACTTCAATCATAAACCAGCAAATCACTTTCAGCAATATATTCTAATCCATATCGTTTGATATTATTATATGAAAATCATTGGTTTTTAAAGGAGTATAACACAATCGATAGATAAAGTGTTGCTTTGAGAAGATGAGGGAGGGTCGAATAATGTTAACCACCCGGGTTAGAATAATGAACCACATGAGTTCTACCTCGACGACATTTATTACAAAAATGAAAAAGAAACACTACAAACAGAGATTTAAAAATACTGTTACTAAATGTATTTAGAAAGAAAATAAATTTCACCCCAGTTGGAATTCATGTAAAAAATTTTGATTTTGCATAAACCTCGGGGTCTAGTTATAATTAAATCGAAAAATGTTTTACCAATGCGTAGATCATCGATAAATTGATTGAACTCGAAGCAGGGTGGTTAATCTCCGAGGGACATCTCCGAAAGCTTTCCGGGAGGGTTGCTCTCCATTTGTGAAGGTTCTCAGTTCGTAGGACGTCAACGTGACGGGCGATATGACCGATCGGGGTGAAAAACAGCTGGAATTAAATCATCCCGGCCCAGTACGTGGATTGCTCTTATTCACCGTGATTATCAACGTTCGAGTGGAGCACGTGCACTCGTCGCGTTCTCGTCTCCCTCTCTCTCTCTCTCTCTCTCACTTTTCGATTCAATATGTACCAGTGTCGATGCTTTTGTTCACGAGACCACTTCCCGATAAGTGCGAACGGAAAGATAGGATGAGACGAGGACAGAGAGCGAGAGAGCGAGCGAGAGAAAGAGAGAGAGAGAGCGAGTGGGAGACAGAAGGAAAAACAAATGGAAATATCGAGAGATGCGCGCGTTTAGGGGATTCGAGCGATTCGTGGGAGCGAAACGGATAAGGGGTGCGTCGACAAGCACGCTACGATGGTATGTGTGATTCAAAAACGATCTTGGCTTGCGAGGGCGAGCAAACGCTTGCAGAAACTCCATTCTAACCACTAGATCGAATACTAAGGGGGTTTCGTTCATGCCTGACTAGAATGTCCGGTTTTTGCGGAAAAGTCTTGCGTGAGTGGCTGAGAGGTAGAACGCTGACGTATCCAAGAAGGTACTCCGAGGGTCAATAATCGTGGGCTCTATGGTGTCTCACAACGAATTCATTAGGTCATTCGTGAAAGCCCTATATACCACACTTTGCCTCCTTTAGTCATTGGTAACTTCAGTAACATCAATCATTTAATGCTTAGTACGGTAGGACCTCGATTATTCGAATCACAAATTTTTGCCTTTCTCCTATGCAATCCAGTAGATTTGAGTGAGAAAGTGCGAAAAATCCAAGTTTCAATCCTCGGAGATCAATGGTTCAAAAGTTATGAGTGTTTAGCTCTTGAGCGAGTTTCAGCGATTATGACAGGTAAGGGTGCAATATTGGTATGCACTTAGACATCGTCCAATGAGCGGAGCCGCGACAATGTTGGTCAGAGTTAGGTTCGTGCGGTTGGGGGCGGAGAGGGATGGCCGTTAGGTCGGCTTGACTATGCTTGCAAGTCTGTTATCGAAAAATTATTAAAAATCGCTCAACATTAAACACTCATAACTTTTGAACGTCTGATCGCCTACTATTGAAACTTGGATTTTTGGCATTTTCTCACCCAATTCTATTGGATTACATTTTCTATTCTCGACGAGTCGAAGGTGTTGATGTAAAAACAAACTTTAACAACAATTTTCTTTGATTTATTGATACAAATCAATAAACATTTAATGTAGCATTATAATTAAGTAACATTTCTCATATTGCTCTGTTTAGTTTGGAGGTTCTAATCGAGGTTCTACAATAAAGTGGAAGTGCCTCTATATTAAATTGAAAATCCAAGAAAACGATAACAAATTGAACCAATCTAGACGACTGTGTTACATTGAAAGCTCCAGTGGAATAATTTCCTCAGTCCAATTGGTTTATGGCTCGCAAGAATGAAGCTCGTCGCTCATTTTCGAGTCCTTCTTGGACACGCCAGTCGCAACGACAAGGCCCTCGAGTCCAGCCAGCTACTATCGTACAACGAGCAATCAAACACTAAAAGATAGAGTCTCCTCTATCTTTCATTCTGTCGCAAACTCTCTTGCTGTAGAGGGATCATGCTTCGTTGCCTCTATCGAACGAGATCGCATCGCAACGGAGATGACGAAAAGCGAACGGAACGAAACGAGCGGCACAGAGGAGTCCGGTAGAGTTTTCTCGCGTTCGAACGAGCCCGCACGCGGTTCCTCTTCATCGCGGGAGAAAGCAGAATCCGGTTGAAAGAATGTTATCTCGGTCTCGACGAAACGAGCCACCGGAAAACGGTACGCGAGACAGAGGCAGCGACTTTCCTAGATTAGCCCCGAAAAATTTGCGGAATGAAAAAGCGAGCCGCCAACGAGATATTAAAATTCCGTTGGGGAAAAAGAAACGGCGAGTACTCGAATGCGAGCTTACGCGATACCGGTTTTTAAGCCTCGGAAAAAAAAAGCGCCCGTGTCGTTCGTGCGTTCGAGGAGATGCTTTTGGGATTGTGACGTGTTGCGGGAGGAATAAAATCAAGTCCGAGGGACGTCGCTCAGCGACATCGTTCTCTACTTTGTGAGAACAGATTCTTTCTTATTTTGATTTGTTTCGTTTGTTTTTGTTTTTTCTTGATTTTCTCTGTCTATCAACTTATCTGACCTGAAGCGTGTACTGTGGCCCGTGGTGTTGCCCGTGGTGATGATGATGCCTCTGATAGTGCGACTGCTGGTGCGGGGGATCGTGCTGATAGCACTCCTGTTGGTACTGCTGCGACGGAACCGGTTTCAGAACGTGATTGGGTCGTTTTTCCGAGGCGTACTGTTGGCTGTTGCGTTCCATCGTGTCCACCGTCAGTCGTGGATCCTCGATCATCGTGTTCGAGGCCTTCGTGCTGGAACAGATCGACCCTTCTGTCTCCGTTCGATTGATTTTACCTCGTTCCGCCACCTCCCTTTCATATCAATCGATTCTGTAAGACATCCTCGAGGAAATAATAAGGTACATGCATTTTAGCGAGTCGTGAAATACTTGTACTCTATTTTAGTGTTCATTAAATACTGTTACGATTTTATTCGAAAATTTTCTGTAATTAATTTTGCTGTCTATGAGAACTCAAAGCGTAATCGTGTTTTCTCAGAAAATAACATGTTAAGGAACCGGCTGGTGGGTATGTGTTCGTTCATCCACCTACAGAGATTCTTTCCGTTTTCATTCTCAAAGAAACGTCCATAGAGGTATTAATTAGAAAAGTTTCTTTTTGTACATGTTCCTGGAATTACTTTCAAAGATATGGTTTTGGAAATGTTCTGTATTTTTTACGTCGCTATTACGTACACGGTAACGATTTTCCTATAATTACATTTTTAAAAATGTTTTATAATTTTGTAGACATTATTATTGACTTTCCACAGCCCGCTCCGTTCCTCTATTGACCGTATTTTAGTCGCGGATTTATTTCAACTTATTTTTTATTGTAGAATTACCCTCTTTTAAATTGTACCACCAGTTACCGATCATCCTGGATGTTCAAAACAAATATTTATTTAATAATTTCCCCTTAATGCATCGTTGCAGTTTCGATTAATTTTCATTTAAAATGGTAAAAGGTGTGTTTCGACCCTCTTTTAGTAACCAGCTTGAAAACAAATACTTGAAAGTATCTCGTTACACCATTCATGTAGCCTCTTCAACATGGTCCGACCAATCTTCCCTATTTCTACTTGAGAAACAAGCACCTATTCGTTCACTTCTTTTATAAAGGACAATACACGACTAAGCATTGATTTCCCACTGCCTGGCCCGTTCCTCCATCAACCAATTACACTAAAACAAGTTTCCAAAAATCCCCCATCGCGACATCCGAATAAATGTACCTTCTTTCACAGGGTCTGACCAATGCTCCCCATTTCTACTTGGAAAGTACCCGTCGATTCGCCTCTTTCGCACGGAACAATAGATAAGTTTCCATCGATTTTCACGGGCAGTCTTTTCCTCCGCGAGTAGAAAAAGTGACGGATCGCCGCGATCGTGGTCCCGTTAATGAAAGAATAATTCATTAGGTTCGGGCGGGGTCGGGCCGGGGCAGGCGCTCGAGGAGAATCCTGCCGTTTTCCCTATGTAAATTGCTCCGACTTCGTTTATTCGCGGGTAACGAACAAACGGGACGACGCGACGCGACGCCGTGTGAGAGGAACGTCGACGTGGGATCGCGTGCTTACCAATGCACTTGCTGCAGAGCAGGCACCGTGTTTCTGGCCACGCAGCATCTATCCGAACGTAGGAAACAAACGAATCCCATTATCAGGACGGAGAGCACCGTAAACCCAGCGACGGCGCCGATAACGAGCGGAATCTGTAACAAATACGAGGAACGGAAAAAAGCTTTTACACGCGACCACATCGGAGCGGGCAGAGAGCGAGCAGAGAGGGCAGAGCGGAGCGGACTCTGTTCGCGTACGCGCTCCGAATACTTATACTTTAATTAAATATCGAGCGCACAGGTTCGCCATTGTTTAATTGGGCCGTCGATTACCTACGCCGGCACGCGAACGAAACCGTTCCGCTCGCTCGGAACATCGCAAACATTCGAACGGATAATACTCCAGCTTCCATGCCGGAAACATTATTACAATATTTCCTCCTCTTCTATTTATCGCGTTTCCACTATTACTCCGTTGCAATCCGTGCACGCGCGCGATTTATTCTTTTATCGCTTTGGTACATTTATTCGCTCCCCTTCCGCTCTATATTCGCTCTTTCATCTCCGCCAAATTATATCGGGCTTACGTTTAATAACAGCGCTTAGTCGCTGAACCTTGTCTTCGGTATTCCCGTCTTATACTCGTTCATTTACTAATTAATTTCTGACTCTCCTTCTCCCTCTCTGTCTCTCTCTCTCTCTCCTCTTTTCTACTACCGTCCTCGCTGCTGCTATTGCGGTATACTTTCCCTTTGGCCTTATCTCGACCGTATTATCTCTTTGTTCCGTGTTTTTGCCATGGCTCATACGCAATCACAGCGACATCGTTATTATGCTAATTACCTGGCCCGGCTCATCAACTCTGAGCATCAGCGACCGGCGATCGCTGCCACGCTCGTTCTCCACGATCAGATTGTATAGACGCTGGTCCTCCTTCACTGTGGTGGTCAGCTCCAAAATGGCGACGTAACAGTCCTCAACCGGAAGTGGCTCCAGGTCCAGCGCCCGGTACCGAGACTCCAAGACCTCTCCTATCAATATACCAACGATTAGGGGAGTTCCTTAAGGGAGTAGACTCGTTTTTCCAGGATTGCAAATGTTCGGGATATGCCTTCTCATTTCTCAATAATGCAAAGGTAGGGTTTTTCAATAGTCAAAAGCGCTAGATGAAAGATCAATCTAGGCCGCGATCGCCCTCAAAAGTCTTATTTTTAGAGTAAAAGACTAAAACATTATCTTTGTTTATTTATTTAAGGAAAACCTTAAGCATCCGGCACTAGGGGAACTCCCGCTATGGCATTTGAAACATACGGAAAAAGGTCCCCAACTGTCCTATCTCAATGAGTAGCGGATTTTTATGCAAAATGAAAATTCTTTGTGACACGTCCACTATCTTTCAGAGTGAATAAAAATAGTGAAATTAATTAGCTGTACGAAATTCTTCTTCTATACGTTGCGTAGGGTAAAACATTTCAGCAACGAAGGACAGCAACAGAACAAATGCTCGTAGCGAACGTGTTAATGAGCTTTTGTACGATGATGGTACGCGAGTATTTAATGATGCACGTGGAATATTAGCTGCAGTCACTTGATTGTTTTAAAGATATAAATAACATGATGTGTCAGCAATTCGAACACGAATGCCCAATTTATTCGCGAAGTGGCGTGCAACATATCGCTTTTCTCTCATTATTACAGACTCGTATATATATATTATCACAGTACGAAAGTTCATTATAGATTTATTGCGAATTTTTAAGCAAAGAAAATTACTGCTCATTAAAATCGAAGTCGGACAGTTGCGGTCTTCTTGGAATCGATGGCAGGGCTGAAGGGTATCGTTTAAGGATGATCAGAAGGGAATAAAGTGCGGAAGACAAACTAAACTGACTCCGCGATACTGACACCGGAACTTTGCAGCCGCCTCGGATAATCGAAAGAAATCAAAGTGGGGAGAGCCCCGTGTGTCTATATACTCTGCGACCAATCAAAGTTGCTAGGTCGTTCGAAATATACTACGGTTTTAAACGTCCAAGTTCACTCGACTCTATTGAAACTCGATATTTTTAGTTGAAACGAGTGCTGACGTGTTCGATACACTTTCGCTGACGCAGCTGTGTAGTCAGCGAACGAGTCAATAGTGGCAAGAAAAAAAGTTGCTAACGATCCCAGGAAATCAAAGTAATTCGATTAATGCGGCCGAAATTGCAGAATTTATTGATTGCTTCTTTCACGCGGCCCAATCGTGTAAATCGTAACGATATTGGGCTTCTGCAAATGGGTTACAATATTGTACATCCATATCTGACCTGTTGAGGTTCCGAGGAGCTTATCGATAAATGAAGGAGAAGTTTACTAATCTATTTTTCAATAACAATTCGGAAAGAAACGATTCAATTATGTTACTGAGTAAATTCCGAAAAGATTGCTCTACAATAAAAGAATAATAATTTTCGTGGCGAGGTTTTCGAGATGACTCGGCACAACAGCAAAGCGAAAAGATCTCTGTATTCGAAAGACAATTGGGGGCTGACGTTGATCCTCGAAGGATCGCCAGGATCGAAGAGCCTGGCTTGTCGGGACCACTGCAAAAAGGCTGGTAATTAAAGAGGATGCTGTGGTGGTCGCTTTAAACCCGCGATTCGAGGATGCTCGGATTAATTAATCGCGGCCGCGCCACTTTCCCATAAGGAGTGCCAATTAGGGAGAAGAGTACGCACGTGTACGCAAAAGAAACAACCAGGAATAGCAGGGCGGTAAGATAACCGAAAGGGCAAAGACTGGGGTATACTTTCGGCGGTAGGTACGAGGGTCTGCAAGCTACACGGAGAAGAGAGAAGCTGTAAGCTAACCGGCGTGCAGTCTGATGCTGCCCCATTCCCAAGCCACGAGCCCAGGCTTCGGGTCGCCGCACAGTTGGACCTCTAATTTCGCCGGACTTCCCTCGGTCGTCGTCACGACGAACTTCTCCGTGATGGCCGGCTTCACCACCTACGACACGCGTTTAACAACTCCTTCAATCGGTCTTCCAGCAAATCTTCGCTAGCCCGCTTAACCCCTATGTCAACAGCCGAAACTTCCTTCGACGATCTTCAACCCGGGGATCAAACTGTTGTACCTCGCTTTCAACTCTTCACGCTCGAACACTCGGATCACATTCTTCGGGTTGTATATCAGCATTTGTTTAGTCATTTTGTACAGAAATAATTACTAGAGCTGTACTATTCAGCTTGTCCCAAATGTTCGTTTCATTTAATGTATTATGTTAAATATAGTTTTACAGTAAATTATATCGTGTTTAGTGTGATTTTAATCAGAAAAATGCTACAAATAAGTTGGTGAAAGTCCCATAGAAAGATAATGAAAAATAAAGAAGGTTTGTAATTGGATTAGTAGTTCACCCCGATATACCCGAGCCGTGATCAGATTACGCGGCATGTTTACACTGCTCGGAGACCGAAGCAGCTCGAGCTTCGTGGCCCCTGCGAGCCAGTTGACAAATTCTGGGTAGGCGGTTGCTGAGAAATAACGCGACTTTACTGTAAATCAAAATTTCGGTAGTAAATCAAAAGAACTGTATTTTATTTGGAATTTAAATATTCCACTCTTGTTGGGACACCCTCTAGATTACGGTGTTCGAGCGCGAAGGTAACGATGAGTTTTGACAAGTGTAGTAGTGGACAAAAGCTGTGGTTGTTGCATTAACGAGGACGCAGCTTCGCGGGAAGCAGGACGCGTAAAAACGTGGCCGGTTTCCGATTCCCGATCCTCGATCCGCAGGATATTTCCGATGGCCGGAGAGCGATTAAATTTGAACTGGTTCCGATCGATTTAGCGGTAGCGGAGCGAGAGTTGTCTAGCTAATTTTCGGCGAGTATCAGCCCGATACAAATCCCGGCGCGTTCCGCTCGTTTCCCGAGACTGGAACAGAATCGGGGCCGATTTACTATCGGCGGGGCACACGTCGATCCTGCATCGACGTGCACTCGCTCGTGCATCTTACCCTCGGTGCGCCGACCACTTGCAGAGACACAGGGTCGCTTTTAACTTCCCGGACGTTCCCATTGATCTTGTTCGAGGCGAGACATATGTATTGACCCTGTTGCTCGTACGTCACGTTCGTCAGGATCAATCGGTGCCCGGAGCCGCACTCCAATGGCATCCGACCGTCGGTGAAGACCTGGGCCCATCTGCTCGTGCACGACAAAACATCATTATTCCCGGTTTCAATTCGATCTTTACAGTTTTCTACTAGCGTGCAACTGTGTCCGGGATTTTTGCGGACGTGCTCACGGCCCACAGTGGGCCGGATCGAACAATTTAGGGACATTTGTGTATAACTTTTGAACCGTTTGACACATTGAAATGACACATTTGACACTTTGATCTAAAAAATATTATAAAATAATCTCTTTCGTTAGAATATATTTTCTAACCATAACTTCTGAACCATTGATCCTACAGGATCGAAACTTCGATCTGCAAATTCCCCGGGTACAAATCTATTGGATTACATACCAAATACATAATACTTTATAGAAGAAAGGCTAAAATTTTGAGCCTGGTACAGTAAAGAGCAGCCAGCTAATGAATGAAGGCTGTTTCAGAAACTATTTAAGAACGCAAAGCGTGCTATAAAATCTCTTGACTTTCGATGAAGTAGAGTACTTCATGGACATACAAATAAAAAAGACAATACTGAAGCTTTATTCTTCAGATCTTCAAACCTTCAACTACGTCGGACAGTAAAAATTTTACGACTTGCGCAAAATTTGGAAATCGGCTTTTTTTCGACTTTTCGGGCCAAATACAGTAGGCCGTGCCAAAATTCTCTACGTAATGGGAAGAAAGTAACAGAGGGATCTTAAAGGTGCGTAATTCAGCGTAACTGATGAACGGGGGAAATTAAGTATTGGTGGAGACTACCGATTTTTGTACGTCCATTGTGTGAGCCGGAGATGGGTGAAATACTCAATGTCCGGTTTGTTGAAATATTCTGTGTGGCTCTTTTAAACGTACAGTTTTTATAATTTTAATTGGAAACGATCTTTTTAAAATAAGTTTGAAGGAACGTACTCTCGTACCACGCAAATACTTGTCCTTAAATGAAACGTGAATTTACTTTGCTGCAGGTACTACGGTTCTCTGCGTCACAAAGCCATTTTTTCCTTCAATTCACTTCTTTGCCAAGAAATATTCGAAACCCGAGGTTGAAACATTCTAAAATATGCATCAGGTTTCGTAAAATGAAAATATGTTCTCTTCTGTAACAGTACTGTTTTGTGCTTTGAAGTTATGCTTCGTATTTAAAATACTACTTTATTTAAATCCTGCAACCACAGCTTAAAATGGTCTATGAAATATATTTTCATGTCTACATTTTACCCATCTCTGGTACGAGAAAATGCCTGTTTGTTACAAGAAGAAATAAACGTTTTAATGAAATGTAATGGTTAGACTGCGAAGCTTTATACAAATTCGTATTTTCGGAGCCGAGTTTAAACTTTTGTCGACGATGCCCGTGTCTATTCTAACCCAGAGTATTAAAATCGTAATTTAATTAGTCAATTTCTGGTGATTCACTTGAGTGAACAGCTCACACATTAGGGACGATAGAAAGACCAATATATCTACAAGAAGTACTTTACAAAAATGTGTTTTTAAAAAATTGATAATAAAGCTGAGAATGGTCTTAAGAAGCTCAATTGTAAAAGTGCGAAAAGTGTCCGTCGTTCGTGGATTAATCCTTGTGTAGTCAACCAGAATGTTCACTGTTGTTGTACAACAACCTCTTAATGATCCCTTCCTATAATATATCAAACATTGTTTTAAAAGATATAGGCGAAAAATTATTTGAAATTACAATATAATTCCATGATAAAGCGAATAACTCTTATTCGTGTGTTCAACTTTCTTTCTCTACGTCACGTGTCGACGACTGTCGACTGTGTTTGAGACGGCTTTACTTCTGTCCAGGTACTAGCTTAGATTGGATTTAATATGTCCAACTATAGGTTAGAATTATTCTTGTTAATACAATTAAAATATTAATCTAAACAGTGATTTTGGAATTTCGAATTACTTTACAAAATTTGAAATGTATGTGAAAACTTTTAAAAAATTATTTTTCTTTATCTAAACTGATAAAATTAAAAGTAGCAAAAAATGCTGTCCAGGCTTAGGTCATTTCACCTTGCTGGTGTAACATTCGTTTTTCGAAGGTTTCCATGAAGTATGCATGCACGAAGATTCGCAGTGTACTAATAAATAGCATGCAAGTGTCGATCGTTCTCGTCTAACGTAAGTCACCTGTATTCGGCCGGCGGCATTGCATCGGCGGTGCACTCGAACGATGCACCGGAAAAGAGCAGCGCCGTAGTCAGCCGATCGGGCCCGACCGAGCTGATTGTCGGCGGATCTGCATTAGAACGAGAGAGACGATCCTATTGATTGGGTTCCTGCGTGTATGCACACGCATCATCCGTCTGCATGTGCATTCATCGACTACGAACGCGCAATCGTTTCGCGGAGGGCTATGAATCGGAATGGTGTCAAGCGAATTAACTCTCGGGACTTGTCGGCCGATGAACAGGCGGCTGCTTTACCGTCTAATTAATCCGCGACAATGCCCTACACGCTGTCTCGAGCCTTTCACGAGCCCTGCAATGGCGCGCTCCGCTCGATTTCTCCTCTCGCGATCGACGGCAATAAAATTAGCCTCCCTTAGGTCAGTACACCTCTCGACGGTAATTACGCGACGGTTAATCAGCTTGCCGGATACACTGGCCGGGCTCGGAAACAATAAAATTATTTTCGTCACCGTCGCCGACGTAAATAAGTCTATACCGTGCGTCCCAGCGTCACGGTGCAATTAAAACGAACTGTGTCATCGTCATACCGCATGTCTTCCGGCAAACGCGAATTCTTTGCCTCGTTTCGCGATAATAAAATCGCTCGCACGTGTACCTCAGCCTCGAAAAATGTTTCGGAATTGAGAACATGCTAGACAACGTGAAGCTCCGTGAAATAATTATTAGACTGCGGATTTTTATGCGAAATAAGAATTTTCTATGTCAGTTGTGAAGAACAGAAGACAGATAAAATTTATTTATTCTTTTAACCCCTTGCCGTATCATTTTCTTTACAGTTAGAACGATTAAAACGTCTTTATCCCCAGAAATGTCGTAGAAGAGAAAAGGAAATTTATGTTTTTTGGCTACATTTATTTTAATGCTGAAATATTTAGATTACAAACTAATCAAATTTTATTTCATTTAAAAAGAAAGGCGTAACATTCATATTGGGGAACCTGCAGATCGAAGTTTCTCCTTTGATCTGCAGGTTCTCCGGGTACAAATCTACTGGATTACATATCAAATACATAATAATTTATAGGAAAAAGGCAAAAATTTTGTGTCCGGTAAAGTAAAGTTTACCTTTCATATTTATTAGGATTTGTTTAAAATCTTTATGACGAGCGTGACTCGTTAGTATACGGCAAGTGGTTAATAATTTTGATATGTTGAAATATGAAATTCTTCCAATAGCTTCAGTCTTGTATTTTCATCATTTTCGTCATAAAAGCATAAAATTCGCAGTCCACTATAGATTCAGCAAATCTAGATTCTCCAGATAAAATGTTCCCACTAAAATTTGCGTATGCGACGAAATTGATTTTGCGAATTTATTCGACGCAGACCCGCAATTTTTGTAGTGAAAATTTTCACCGCGACCTCTTGCTGCTGCACTATTCAACGCGATCATATTTGCAGTGATTTATTAAACACAACGTTCTTGGCAATGAAGTATAACACGAAATCCCGTGAACGTTTGTTCCATGCATTATAACTGAAAATCACAATGAGTATAAAATCTATTTAACCGTGTATTTGAAAAATGTTGAATTTCATCTCAGCGAAAATGAAATTCTCCGCGAAACATTTTTATTCTATTGCTTTGACGTATTTTCCCGCGGTCTTATCTGTAGATGACAGACGAAATTGTGGATTTTTTAATGAGGAATTTCACGGTATAAGCAAATCCCGAGGAAATACATTAATCCGCCAGTGCGAGGGTAGAATTTTCGACGGACGAATTTTGCACGGCTAAGTCCAGAGGATGCTACTTTATTCTATATTTTTTATAGAAAATACAGCTTCTTTCGCTGATAATAAAATCACCTTTTAATTGCACAAATCTCTGGCAAATAAAGGAGGAATTTGTTTAAGCTATTGAAACGGTTCCCGATAACATAAAATGTTTCATTGCAGTTAAATTATGCAAATTTTTTGCACAGATAATTGCTGCATAAAAAATTCCTATTCATAACGGAAATATAGATATAACTTTCAGCTTTGTATTTCAATTTATTAAAAATGAATATGTTATAAAATCGCAGAATTATTCGCTGGTTTAGAAATCACTTTTTCAAAGTTTGTCTACGTGCAAAAGTTACGTAGTCACTTAAAAAATCTTTTTATAAAGAACAATCTCAGTTAAAATAGCTAGGTCACTTTACCGTAGTCAACTTGTCATTTCATGACTGACATTATATATTATCTATATTAACAATTAACTGAAATATGGTTTTTTATTTGTTGGCCTGATTTCTAGTTGTTTTAGGTTTTTAAAAACCTGAAGCAATTCTAAGCCCCATCACTGTGACTTCTGCTTGTTAGCAAAACACAAAGCTTAACAAAACAACTAAAAAACTATCGGCAGGCAATATAAATATTAAGAAATTCGAAAAAAGTGAAGTGCACCACAATCGCTGAGACGCCCTGTATTCTCAGAGAGCGGTTTCTTCTGGCCGAAGATCAATCGTGTGCCTCTTACTTAATAGACCGTTTTTATCCGTAAAAGGGTTGTGCTCGGGGATATTTTCAGTGTGCGTTGTAGGGCGGAAAAGGAGGCCGGGGCACACTTACAGTTGACGGAGACTTTAACGGAAACGGGGCTGCTTTCGCCTTCGGTGTTGGCTGCCTCGCAGATGTATTCAGCCGCGTGGTTCCTGTAGATCGGTGAAAAGAGAAGAGCCTGCCCTATTCCGGCTAACTCTGTCACCCCTGGGCTCTTCGATCTCCTCCAAAGGATCGCGGCTGGGGGATTCGCGTCGGCCAAACAGCGGAGCTCCAGCTGATCTCGGCCCTCCTCCAGCTGACCTGACGGCATGCCGACTAGTCTCGTTTCCGGCGCATCTGAAAAGCATCAACAGTGTCAGAGGATATCCATAACCGGGGGGGACGTCCGCAGAGATTCCCATAAATTACGGCACAGGATGTCGTTTCGTCTTTGTTTCTGTATCGATCTCGATGGTACAGCGTTGTTTATGGCTCTTTGTAGTCAACAAACAATTTTAGGAAGCATCATATTTACTGGTTCGATGATGATTACGGTGCTAAAGCGTTCTTTATGGTTGTTACAGTAAATTCGCGATATTTTTCCAACGGCCTATGCTCTGCACGTCATTTTAATCGGAAAAATGCCAGAAATAAGTTGGCGAAAGTCCCATAAAAAAATAATGAAAAATAAAGAAGTTTTGTATTTCGATTAGTAGTGGTTCACACCGATATACCCGAGCCGAGATCAATCATCGCTGCGCTGCAGCATTGGCCAGATAAATTCTGGGTAGAAGATCGCAGAAAATTACGCGACTTTACTGTAACAGCCAAAATCTGTTTTCGGAAGTATCATAATTTAGTGGGTGAATCACGATTCGGATGCTACAGCATTATTGATGACTCTTTGTATCCATTCTGTGTTCTATGTTTCATTAATTCGAAATTAACTGGATACAGTGGATGCGCGACCACGCATTCATATTTAATAACAATCTATTTGTGTATAAAGAGGAATGATGTTCTATCTCGAAATAATTAATAGGCAGTTCGCCAGGATTTTAGAGTGAACCTAACCACCCAAAATAATAGAAAAATCTACGTCGTTCAGTTTGCAACAGCAACAATTCGCTGATGTGGACCGTGTTAATATGGTTTTCGAGTACACAAATGATTTGCATGGCTAAATATTTACCGAGCAATACATGGTTGCGTTCTATCTGCCATTATGTGTTCAAACGTCGACGATGCTCGTGCCGTGCTCGTGGACAGTGTTATAGATCGCGTACATCAAAAACGAAAATTCACTGGAGAAAAGCTACTGCCTGGATATACTGGGTGGAAATTATAGAGGATTACTGACGAATATCTAAAAAAATATTGATTATACGCAAAAATGTTTCAGGTGAAAGTTATTCAGTACCGAGGAAGACATCATGTGATGGGACTTTTATTTTTCCCGGTGGACATTCCAAGGTGAGGTGAAGGTCAACTTTCTTTTTTTGAATGGAATGATATTTTTTATCCTCTATCAAAAAAGTGCTTTTTAACATTTTTGAGCACAATCCATATTTTTGAAGATATTCGTCTGTAACGCTTTATAATTGCCACCCTGTATGTAGAACCGTAAAAACCACTTTCGCGAAATCGCAATCCAAGGAATCGCACTTCCGGCATTGTGCGATCACAGTGCATTTTCGCAACAGTGTTCACGGCTCGATTCGATTCGATCTCCAGAGAGATCCGCAAGTTTTCAATTACGTTCGCAGTCAACGACCCCGCCGGTGGTCTAAGCTAGAGAAATTAATTTTCTCGGTGGTGGAAAAAAGCTTGCTGGTGTTCCGGCGGGAGGGGGAGGGTCGAGGCTGGACGTCGCGCGGCAATGGTGTTCGACAAACGAGAAGGGAGATTAAATCGGAATCGCGGGCCGGGAATTGCTATCACGGTTTTAATCATAGCGCGGGGGCGGTTTCGCAGCACGCGGAACACTGCGAAAAATAAACACTCGCCGCCGCGCCGCGCCGCGCCGGAAGAGTAAACGCATCGGCGGTTGCCCCGGAGTAGCAAGTTTTCAGATTAAATCCTTCGTTAATGAGCGCGTAATTAAAAGTGGATCCGAGAGGCCGTGGGAGGTAGAGGGAGAGGGGGAGAGAGAGAGAGAGAGAGAGTCTCGTCGATCGTTCCCGCGAGAGAGCCTAGAGATCCGATCGATTTCCATGTCGTGAGCCTCGGACAGAGAGCCGGTTTGCGTCGCGGATAAAGAGAAAGGGGAAGCGAAGAGAGAGAAAGAGAGAAAAACCGGGTAGCACGATCGGGAAACCGATAATGGAATGGAAAACAATGGAGCACGCGCGCGCGCGCAGCTAAGCGAGCGACGCGTTCGCAAGCGGCTCCGCTCCGGCCTCGAAATAATGAATCAGAGTCTGCCGGTCTCCGTAGTGGCGGCGTTTCGTTATTCCTTGTCAGAAATAATTAGTTAGCCGCGCGGCCCGCGAAAAATTCAATTACACCTGCGCTCCGTTAATCCCCAGACCGTTCCACGGAAGGCGCAGACCCGACTCCGCTCCGCCGGTTAATCGATCCTAGGTCCGCGGAAAAATCGTTCTGCCTCCGACTTTTTGTCCCCTCTGGGAATAATTAATCGACGAATCGAAAGCCGGAAAGATCGATTAACCGACCGACCCGACAAAAGATGTTAATTGGCTCCGCGGACTCGCTACACGCTTCGCGCACAAAGCGCGAGATCGCGAACCCGGTCGAACGCCACTCGAATCGACGCATTTTTTTAACAGAGGAAAAACGCGTTTGATTAATGCGACGTTGACAAATGCCTGCCACCAACAGCTTCATCAGGATCTTTTTTGTTTGGATTCTTCGATTTTCACATTTTCGAGGAACCTGCTGGAGGTAAACAACGTGCCGGTTCTTGTTTACTGGCTCGTTGGACGGGTTGTTGAGCTGGAGCGTAACTTGGTTCATTGAAGTCTGTTCGATTAAGGGTAAAACGCAATTTTGTCGTGAAGGCTAGTGTTCTTTAACACTAAACCTACCACGAGGAGTCAAATGACCCATTTTAGATTTTTTGCGTAAAAGAAGTTTCCACTGAAAAAATCGCGATCGAAGCATAAGAGGACTTTCGGTGTAAGTGTAATATTTTTCGTTAAAGGGACCGGGTCGCCGCGCCGCGGCGCGGCATGACCTCGCTCTTTGGTTCCCCGAAAGCAATTTGCATAGTTAAATGGTCGTGTCGACGGATCGCTCGGCCGTCTCGAAAAGTTTTCGCGAGAAGTTTCCGCTGCCCGATGCTGGTTCCAGTCTCGTTTTCGGACAAAGCCCTCGCGATTTGCCGCGGCCGGGCACGGAAAACAATTTACCGTATTAATACGCAATTACTCCCATCCCATTGAATCTTCTCCCCCCTTCATCCTCTGCTACCCTCGTCACCCTCTGGCTCTTCCCGTTGATTTAAACCAATGAAACAGCGTCCCGACCGCCGAGAAATGTCACAAATGACGGTTAATTAATGTTGGAGTACAGATCCAAATTGTATTAATTAATAATTTCTGCCTCCGACCTATTTCCCCGGGGGTCAAAAATAACAAGCTCCCATTCAGACTTGGAAATGCGATTACGCAACTCGCAAAGAGAACCGGTAGCTGCGGATAGCCTTCTCCGCGTCTCTCTCTCTCTCTCTCTCTCTTTCTCTCTGTCTCTGTCTTTCCGGTTTGCCCGTGACTCTCCCCGACTAATTTGCCTCCGCGATTAATTGTTTCTTTTGTCCTCGAATTAACAAACGTTTAAGCGCCCGGGTCGTTGAACGCTTGGCGCCGGGCTGCTTCATCGTCTTCAGTTGAACTTCGAGGTTCAAGGAGATTAATCAATCTCTTGATGATGCCCTTCGAAGGGAAATTGAATTTTCAAACGCGACTTCTTAAGCGACGTGGCCTTAAGCTAATTTGGATTTCTTTCTGACTTACTTTCTATAGAACGTGTCTTTTAACCGGGAAGAAAGCATGTAGCGGTAAGTTCACTTCCGTTTAACAACTTTTTCTTGGAGTTGCCTAGGTAATTGGGTAGCTAGTTCTATACTTGCTCGAACGAGCTTTTGTGTTCTTGTGAGGAACGCATTTTTAGAATGAAATGTTGTTGCAGAACGAGTTGAAAATTGGAATCTTATTTGTACATTCTGGTGGTTATATGTGTAAGACGGCTTTTGTTAATTATTTATGTTGCGGTGTATGTAAATACATATTTATCGAACCATAGTCCCTCGAATACATTGACGTTGCGATTTTGTAGTAATAAATCACTTGTATTCAATAAATTCAATATTAAACGTTCTCTCTATCATTCATGATTCGCTGTCACTCTCTTCTATGGTTACTATTAATAATATACTAATCCTATTTGTGCTTTTAGTAAATATACTATTATATTCGATTATAACATGTATAGCTGAAATGGACAGATGAAGCAATTATATATAATGCTAAAATTTCTCCATTATTTACATCAAGTATAACAAGGTTGAAACAACAACAATAACTGCAACAAAAAAGGGCCTAAGTAAATAATTTCTTTTATTCTTTTAATAATGTTCATAAGCCGCAATTAATAAATTGATGTTCCTACATTTTTTAAATCTGTCCACTGTTTTAAACTACAACTACCCATTTTTGTCACAAATGTATTAAAAAAACCGCAATCTAGTAATAACATTTTAATTCTTTCTTGAAGGTACTGCATCAAATCTTCATTCATTCGAAACATTTTTGAAAACACAAATGAAATAAAAGATTGTTCGACTCGAAAGTCGTTTCTGCCTTCAGACAAACGAGCCCGTAATAATTTTAAAACAAGATGCCATGCATATTATTTAAACAATCGTTTCCAAAATATGTTATTCCGAAAAGACCATGTATGTAGATCTACCGAACAAAGAGACTTCAAGCGTTGAAAAATTCTGTCACGGTCCACCGGTTCCCGAAAACCGTTGAATAAACAAATCGTAAAAATTCCTGCAGATGTAACAACCGACTGACTTGACAGGTTTGAAGCCGCGGGGCATCGCGGGAACCGTTGTCCGAAACAAACATGTGGAATCCGTTTAATCCGAGATGGAAAAATATCGTCGAACGTGAGAAGGTTTCATCGAGGGATTGGAGGCGAGCAGCGTCCGTGAGGAACCGACCTGAAAAACCTCGGGCCCGAAATCAGTTTCTTTGAGCGGTCGTGTTCCGCGAGTGCGAAGGCGGAAAGCGTAATTGAAGAGAGAAAGAGTCCGAGCTGGACTTCGCTCTGCGAGACAAAGGTGAAAGATGAAAAAGTCGGCTGTCGGTGCCGGGATACTCACGAATCGAATCGCCGTTTCTATGGACGGCGTGCAGGTAGCTGGCGCAGCTGTTCATTTCACGTAACAATGATTCCGAAATACGCGCGAACGAACACTCGCTGACCCATTCACAATTTCAGCTACATTCTCTCTCTGTTCCCGTTTCCCCGCTGTTTCTATCGCGCCTTCTTCGTCCATACCGCTCTTCCTCTTCCTTCTCCTCCTCCTCCTCCTCCTCTCCATTCCCCTCTATTACCCTTTTGCGCCCGTACTTTTCGGCATTTTATAGAGGGTCGCACACAGGTGTGGGTGCATCTGCACGATGATGCATCTCCGCAGCCGGACTCGCTTGCTCGCATTCGCGTGGCCGCTCGGCGTGTTTCACCGCGGAAAAGCCTCCGCAACTGTTCCAAACAGGCCCACTTTCACGTTGCATCCCCTTTTGATAGCTCCGCTGAACTCTGTTCTCGGTTTATGCTGACGAAAAAAAACGATAACGATCGGTACTGATGCTGTAAGATAATGGTTATCTTCGTTAGGGACTCGATACTGACTTTGTTGGATGATGTAGACAGGCTTGTAGAATCGAACGTAGAACAATGGTTCGTTTCTTCAGGTTATCGGACCGAGAGAACGGCGATCATGTAACGGGATGGCCCGTCCATTGATTGGCTACTCTTCCGGCGGCCTTTCGGAAAATTTATCGGCGGCACCCGTCCCCGTGCACGATAATGAATTTGTTTCGATCAACGTTGCGCTCGTTTGCCCGTAATTTACTGGCACCGATGCTGATCGAATATTCATGAAGCATTGTCCGAAAACGAATACCAGCCTGCAGAATTTATTGAAAAGTCCAAGAGAGAGACTGACGCGATTTATGCGCAACGGGCACGTAGTTTTGCGAATGCACCAGAGTCGAGTTGCGGGGGTGCAGAGGGGACGGGATGGGGGTGTTTCGCTGCAGTCTTCGGTAAACTTCAAAAACGGTCGCCCCCGGTAATAACGTTGTAGTTCGTGAGCCGCGTGAAACAGCCCAGCTTGAATACGAAATTTTTTTTCCCCTAGGTCGATCGATATTCCACCTCCGCGTTTCGTTCCGTTCGGTTTGGTTCGGTTCGATTCGGTTCGCGTCCAGCCCCGTTCTGGTATTGCTCGTCGATAATCGAATCCGGCCGAAATCACAGCAAAACACGCCGACCCCCGTGTCACCCGCATTAATTTAATATCCACCGAGCAATTGATCCGGCTTCCAGTTATTACTGTTTCGGTCGTTCGCGATCTGCATCCCGCTGCTCTCTTTCGCGCGTAAATATTCCGCGCGCACGCGACCCGATAGAAGAATTATTCGCTAATAAACTCGACTGCGCGTCGCGTCGGGTCGCCAGTCTCCGGCAAAATTATAGATTCAACCGATTTACGTAAACGTTATCGAATTTCGTGAAATGGGCTCTCTGAAAGAGGTCTTAGGCTACAGACTCTCCCGCGCAGACTGGGAACCGTTAGTTCGGTCTAGAACCAATTATGGTTTTAGAAGCCTGTTCGTTAATGCACCCGATCGCTGCAGTGTGCGTGGAAATATATTTAGCGGTAATCCGGTTCGAGACCCACAATGTACATACAGAGAACTTACCGACCTGCGCCGCTCGCGATTTACTCTGGAATTTGTTGGTCGCTTGAAAACATGTGAAAGTGGACGAGAAATCCGAACGAGCATATCGCCAAACAGGGTACACAGTTTCTAGGCGGTCACATTTATATATTTGTCCGTATGTCGGCGTTTCCTTTTGTTACGCACGGAGGCGCGCGTTTCGGACGACACTCCGGATAAAAGTTAATTAACGAATTCGCGGGCGATGGCTTAATTAAAGAGAACACGCGGTTGGGTGGTCGGCGTGCGATGAAAAATTCTCCCCGGGAAAACGTTGAAACAGAAATTCCCGCAGCGCGATACAAAAGACGACAAAACGTTCATTACTACGTCCTCGAAACCTGCACTTTCTTTCTTAGTACTCTTTATTTTTTTCCTCCCAGTCCGTCTCTCTTTCTCTTCCTCTTCTTTCTCTCTTTGTCTTTCGAGCTCGCCGTCTGTTCGATCCGGCTCGCGAGAACAGAGAGGGACGTTTGAAGTTTGTCCAAAGAACGACTTTGCCAGAGAACACGGTCCAACGAATAGCCGTCGGACGTCTCGCGTCAGCTGCATAGTCCGAAACTGCATCCACCGTGCATAAATGCGACCCGAGCCGCCTGTCCTCTTGCCAGAGATGTAGCTTTTCGAACAACTTTGTTTACGGCTATCCCTCCCGAAAGATGCATCCTCCGATCCGCTAAACTTAACTTGTTTACTGGAGCAAACTCGTCCTTTGTACTCCTCCGCAATCTTATTGTTTATCTGATAGAGCGCTGTTTCGTCGGATACCGTGGATGCACTTCTGCCGATACAAATTAACCCTTAATAGATCACCAGTTCTTAAAAAATTGTTGTCCTGTTCAACTAAAGGTCATTTGAAGGTCATAGTAGTATTTCGCAATCGTGCCAAAGATCTTTCTTGTGGCCCTTCGTCGAATACTCTGGAACAAGCATCCACTCAAATTAGACCCGCCGAATCCGAGTAATTAAATGGGTCTGCTAACGTTGGATCAAAATGGACCCCGTCATCGGTGAACAAGGGTTAACCTCCTTCATCCCTTCGCATCAGCGTGAGAATCGTTCGGATCTACCCTTCGCAGCGATTCCCAGCGAGCGTTCTGTTCTAGACACGATTCTCAGGTATTGCGGACGAGGGAAGGCAGGTAGGGGTGGTTGATCGCCTATATTGATTAGGGGGATTATCCAGCTAGGAACTTTTCCTTGCGAATTGAAAAGTTCGCCTTCGGCGCGAAGATATACACCGATGACGCGTCGATACGAACGCCCACAGGGATTTCGGAAGGTCCCGTTCACTCTTCCACCATCTTAAACCCACCCCCGCGCCTTCTTGTTCTCAACACCCGAGGTTTACTTTGCTGCAACGACCGCTTGCACTCTGTTGATACACTCTTCAAGCCGGCGCCCGATGGATCCTCCGATGTTTGCTGCTGTGTTTCGGACAGGCTCCTCGCCAATTTCCGGATTCCCCTTATAAAAGGAAGTTGAACCAAAGGCGCTGTGAAAATCTCTTCACTCGGTTCACAATCAAATAAAATAACCAGGATGGATGCGCTGCGCGTCGCGATTGCAGTTTGTGCGAGCCTCGCCGATCTTGCATCTTGTCTTTGCCATAATGCGACCGATGAGTTCCGAGACAATTCCTAAATCTGTTTTATGTTGATTTAACCTTTTTGTCGATAGCCAAACATTTTTAGATCAAGTTGAGTTTCTAAATCGGACGCGGCTGTTTTTCGCGGATTTTCCGAACAGGGATGCCAGGCGAAGACGGCGCTTCGGTCGGTCGAGCGGATTCGCGGGCCATTAGTCACTGTAGCTCGCGGGCAACGGTGTTTCGCAAAAACCGATTCAAAATTGTCGAACGATGCAGCGGAGCTCGAATTGTCGATAAGGTCGGAAAGCAGGATGTCAGGCCGCGCCGTTTTGAGGGAGATTGATGAGGGCTCGCGGTTAGCAGCGTGTGTACAGAGTTAAATTGCTGCTCGGTGGGGATAGTTTCGGCCGCCGCCGGGGGTTGAGGTCAACTCTCGCTGCACACGCAGCTTTCCTGTCCCGCTGTCGTTAACACCGATTTATTTGTTGCTCGTCTCGTTCTTCCCCTGCAAACTAGTCTACACCGGTGCGTACACGGGAAATGTTCGTCTTGTATGTTTTTAAGGGGTTGCAACCCTTTACAGGTATGGTAAAGTAGAAAGTTTCAGCTGAAACAATAATTTACAGTCCCGCAAGCAAATTCTACAAGTTCGAATAAAAAGTTTTGGTACACACCAAGCCTACAATGGCGAAATCACGTTCTAAATCTGACGCCTTGGGGAAAACATTCGTCTTATACGTTTTTAAAGGGTTGCACCCCTTTGGAAGTGAAACTTTTAGCTGAAATAACAATTTACAGTCTGGAAGCAAATTTCACTAATTTAGATAAAAAGTTTTCGTGCACAACTTGTATCATAGATCTTCGGAATAGTCGTGGCTGGACTGCCCCTTTACGACAATATTTTATTCCCTTTAAAACTGTTTCAGCTGAAAATGATAGCGTTTCTACAAACGATCACCAGTAAAATAGCTTTAGCACCACCATTTTATTGAGAATACAGAATAAAAAAATACAGTTGTGTCCCTTAAGACAGTCACTATAAAATGCTCAAAATAAAATATTATTTTCAACCTATCAAACATACTAAGAAAGAAAAGAAATTTCTATTTCACTCCAGTCTGTTGCAATGCAGGTAGAAAATTTTTATTTAGCTCGTAAAGATCCATATGAATAATAAACACAACGTCCATATCTAAAATCAATAAAAATGGTGTCCTACAAATTATAATACTGAATATACTTCTTTATAAATTACACCAGTGAGTACTCCGTCTGTGAAAAATTATAATATCAATCATTTCTCGTTGCGAATACAAATAAGTCAGCCTCGCAGTTGACTACGTTTGCACAGCAGTAAACAAAACCCAGAGATTTCCACCGCGGCCCCAGCTCGGAGCATATCGTTATCATATTTTATCGGGACTCGTCAGTCGACGGATGCACTTTAGCATCAATTTTCATGCAGAAAATGCACCTGATCGGTCACATAAATTACTCAAAGCGATTCCGGTTCGGACAATTGTCTGCAACAAAATAAGGTTGTCCGGGATCGGGCGATGTTCCCGATATCGAGCGAAGAAAGAACGGGCCGCCACGTGGGTAAATGGGAGCATCTTTTCCCTGGTGCGGGGCTGTTGTACCAGTGCAAACGGCCTTGCATCGCGATTTTAATCTCACTCTCGGTCTTGGGTTGCACAGCGACGGTGCAAGGCGCGTTGCAATTCAAACAAATTCGATGCGCTCGGGCAACCGTGCGATCGAACTCCAACCGATATCTCGGAATTACTTGGTCCCAGGGAAAAATTGTTTCCAGCATCGGGAATCTCGTTAGGAAAGTTGAGGAAACGCGAGGAGGAAAGTTTTCGACGGTGGAATGGTTCGTTCGGCACGCTCGCCACTGTTGGTTATTCTTAAACATTAATCTGGGAAACCGAGGCCTGTTAGTATCGGAGTTAACAGAGACTTCTAATAAACGGACGCTTTGCGATAAACCTAAATCCCGGCGCTTCGCAGCTGCGATCGATGTTTGCATCGGTCTACGCGAAATTAGCTCACGGAATTAATTCCGCTCGATCTTAATCCGTTGTTCAGCCAGCCGCTAGTGGGCCGTTCCCCCGTTAAAATGCCAAACCCGTGGAAAAACATTTGCTTTCGATATCGGCCGTGGACACTCTGTCGCTCGATTACTCGATTACCCAGCACGAACTGTGATTCTCGAGCTTCTATGTCGTTTCGTCGTTTGACTATATGTGGGTCGCAAATGCTTCCGGCACCGACCATTTTTATAGTGGCCTTCGTTTGTTTAAGGAGTTAGGACACACTAACAAGTGGGGAAAGTATACGATTTCTAAACAACAGTATAGAAAAAAGTGAATGAACAATTTTAACATAATGGTAATAAAGATAATAAAACCATAATGAACGAATTGAGAATTCAGTGGAATTGAACTGAACAATATGAAGACAATTGACTGAACGATATTGAAACAATAGCCGATATTTAGTTGCTATGTTACATAGGACGATAAATGCCATGTTGAATCGATTGGTAAAACAGTAAAGGTGTTATAGTAAACAAATGCAGACGGCGTATATTTACGCCTTTTGTATATATTGATGGATTTGTCAGGACGTATACACTGACAAGGAGAGGTCAAGGTAGTCGGGAACCGGATTTTCCTGAAACTTGCAGTATATGAAGATGACAGATTTGACAGAAGATGAAGATTTAGCAAAGCAGCAGCGCGCGCTTCTCAAGATTTTTCGAGAAAATTGCATTTGAAAATCTCTACCCAGTCATAAAGAGTTCGCGTTAACATATGAACAAGAACCGCAGTAGTCGAGGGCGCTGCGAGAAAGACTGGTAATATAATCAGTAGACACATCTGTTATTGTGCTCCTGTTCTTTGTCCTCAAGATATTTAATGCATGATATGAAAACATTGAAAACAACAAGGATATTTGAGGTGCAAACGTTAGGTGACTCACTCTGCATATATGTACAATATATAATGTAATTTTTATATAAATGCGGCAAAATTGTTTCATTTCGTACACATCCTGTTTCTTTATTCCTCTTCGATGATCTGAAATGATGGAATTGAGAAGATTGTGAAAAGATTGTGTACTTACATCGCACGTCGAATCTCACTTCGGTGCTGGAGGACAGGGTTGGGTTGGCGTACGCCGGATGAATGGCGACACACCTAATCGGCTGGCCATAGCGCGACCGCTCCGCCATAATCTCGCAGATGCTGTACGTGGCCCAAGTGCGGGGATTATCTATCTCCGTCGAGTTTACCTGGGGCCTGAGAGTCCTCACTTCGGTCTCGCCCACGTACCTGCGCGCATTTCCCCCGAAAATTTGCATTTCCAATGGCCGTTCTGTAACAACTCTGCGCGGAGTGAAATCCCACGGACACCGACGACCCCTCGTCGCTCTCATCTCCTACCGCTCTAGACCTTCTTCTTCGACTTGCTACACTCCGTCCCCCTTTCGTCTCTCTCTCTAAACTATCACCAACCCCCTCGATACCACTGTTTTCCTCTCTCACTCTACCTGCTATCTCTCTCTCTCTCTCTATACTCTCCAACGTCCCAGTTCCATCTCCGTCCCCATGTTTTCCTTCCTCGCTCCGTCTTCGCGAGCGAAACCAAAGATTGAAGCGGGTAATCGCTCCGAGGGTTTGCCTCTCCACTCGGGAATCCCGAAGTGTCTCGAGTTCTAAAGCGGAGATTTCGCTGCTCCGCGGGGATGTGGTCCCAGTCGCGAGGGAATTACGATTTTCTAGATCGAGTGCCGCCGAGAGCAGGATTTCAGGCCACGATCTTGTCCGAAAGCTTCCCAGACCGGTAACTTCTGTTTCCAAACGCCGATACGTTCTCGTAGAACCGCCTCCCTCACCCACCGTCTGCACAACGCGGTCTGGGTGGAGCCAGCGCGCGCTGTTTGCCCGCCACTGCCCCACGCTCTGGGTCAAATCAAAACATCAGACTAATACCATCTAAATAAACACCGGAAATAAAAAGGATTAAATCGTTAAAATTAGAACATATATGTATACTTTAAAATGAAGGGATTTATATGACAATCTAATATTGCATAATATACAGTCAAAATTTATAGCAATAAATGCCACAGTCACCTAGACTAGATAACACTCTGTTTTATGTTCTCTGGGCGAACTGCCCCAAGTAGGCGTGGCGTCGTTGTTTCTCCGCGAACCTGGGACCTCTACTCCGCAGCGTAAACCCCGCCCACCGTTGTACACAACCCGGAGCGTGACTGCTTATCGAATTCTTACTCGAGTCCTCCAGCCTATTTGCCATGCAGCTATTTGCCATTCGCCTCTCAGGAATCCTTACAACGTATAACAACGTTCACAGGACTAACACAATCCCGTTTCGCGAAGTGTCCTTGAAGCACTCAAACAGTCAACGTCCCAGAAACAGTCTGTCACCGATCCCAGCCGGTTAACGTGTCTCTAGATGTCATGCAATGTCAATTAAGTCAATTCCTAAGGGAAGATGGTATTCGAAGGCGGGCAGGTGGAGACTCGTTTTCCATCGGAATTCGCGGGTTCCTGCGGCACGCGCCACGAACTTCCAAGTTTCCCGGGGTCGGTCTCGTTTTCCATTCGCCTATAAATTAATTAACGTTCTCTCGCGTAGCTTATCATCCTCCGTCGAGCCGTTATTCCACCGTTTCGTTCCGTCGCCGAGCTTTCTGTTATTTCTGCGCCCCCCGGGGGGTGCAAGCAAACCGTGCAGCCCCTTAACTTCGTCTGGATACCCAGGCCGGAATGGATCATGATTATTCATGGGCAGTTGGAGAGAGAAACAGAGAGAGAGACAGAGAGGTAGTTGCTCTCTCTATACCATCGGTGCAAGATCCGCAACGGTGCATTACGGGGCCGAGGATGTTCGCGCAGGGAGAAACGAACCCCGTTCGAGCTGCCACCGAGAGCCTGGTACGAGGGGGCGTGGGTATGCGAATATGCACGTACATTCGCGGGAGACATAGGGTCAGAGATATCGGTGCCCCGACGAAATAATAGCTCGGAACCAGTGGGAGAGCCCGAGTGCTCTTTTCTATCCCGCTCGCTCCTTTTCGCCGTTCGTTAAATCTCCAGTTACGATTCATAAAGCCGGCCGTTCCCGACCGCGTCGACGGCCAACGCCGGAGAATTTCAATTCAAAAATCCACCTTTCTTCCCTGCGAGATCCATTCGACGCATTACTCACCGTTCGATTTACTCGATAAGCTAAGCATTCGGTTTGCTAGCCCTCAACCCTTTAAACGGGATGACAAGTTAACCCCTTGATCTGTAATGAAGTGCCAGACTCATGACGAAGATTTCAAACAGAATCTACCAAATATGTGAAATGGTGTCAGTCTATATTTGTTTGGTTCAACGCCGTCTGAAAGGTTTAATTGCCAAATGAAACAATCGTAACATTTGCCTATCCTCAACAGAGGATATATTCATTCCACCGAACCAATACTACAATCACTGATCAGGGAGCATTTAAAGACAAAACCTTCTTTGAACGTCTTTACATCGTAATACAATTTTTCTATGGTCAATATTGGAGCAGAAAAGTGTTATGTATAAATAAGTTCTCGGCCCGAAAATAAAAACAGCTGTATTAAGTATTCGAACCGAAATATTTTTTTTTTGGTTGGGGGATTTTATAATACTAACCTAGTAGAGTAAATTACCCGACTAATAGTTTAACATAACCTCAAAATATTATTGTAATGTATCTGGCTCCGTCAGATTATCACTTGTTCAGATCGCTACAACATCATTTGGTGGATACACACTTTCAAACATTGGAGAAGTCGCGGACTTCATCGAGTCAAAACTGCCATCTTTTTTTCACCGAGGGATTCGTCGTCTGCCCGAGAAGTGGAAGAAGTGTGTAGAAGCAAATGGAGACTACTTTCCCGATTAAAACATACTTATATTTTAAGAAAATATTGAATTTGACGAAAAAAGGCCGAGAACTTATTTGTACACCTAATAATTTTGTTCATTTGAAAGACTTCTAGTAATCCTAGAAGTATCGCCGGTCATGATAGTTCTGGACTCGTCGATAGCCAAGTCCTTTTGATTCCGCACAATACCCGCAAGTGCTAAACGAGAACGGTTTCTTCGTGTTAGAAATAGAAATTGCGGACCACTAGCTATACCGGTTCGACGAGACCTACCAAGTAATTACAGCCGGTAATCGTTCGATTATCGAGAAACCCTTCCCAGGGAGGCGCGAAAGACACGGTTGGGCTGGAATTAAGTCGTCCGAAGTCCGTGAAATGAAATCAACTCGGGACTGACGCGAGCTAATCGAATGAATCCCCGAGAAAGACGTTCCTCGAAGACGAGAGGGGAAAGGGGGACAGCAAGGAGAACCACGCAATCTAGAACGCATTGAAACGTTTTCCCTTGAAAACCGTGGAGGGGTTGTCGCCCCTATCCATCCACAGCGCACAGCTGATGTCTAAAAGGCGGACTCTTTGAGGCGAGGAATGTTTTCTCGACCGTCTTGGTTGGGTGCCGAGCGCTCCGCCCACTTAATCAAGTGCTCATTTTGAGTACGAAACATTTACCTTTCCGCAACCGGCGCGGATTAACTTGCTATGCAACCGAGTATCGATGCTGGTGGCTGAGAGTCTTCCGCTGGGTCAGCGTTTCGTCAATGAAACGGTCGAAAGATATGCAAACAGAGAACGGGAGAAAGAGATAGCTGGAGAGAACCAGAGAGTTTCGCTGGTTGGTATAGCCCTCCCTCGTCCCCTGCTCTAATTCTATCAGCTGTGCGAGGTAGACCGACGCTACACGATAAACAAGCAAACCCGTGCATGATATAGCAGTGTGTTCGCGATTCTTGCACAGTTAGTGGTTACTAGTTCCCTCCACCACCTGGCACTGGCTTTGCGACCTGCCCAATAGTCAGTTACTATCATTACAGCCCCCAACTTGTTGCCATTCGTGGGCCATTTTGATGGATACTGGTTTTTCAGACCTGCTATTTAGACTGCGGATTTTTATATATGGATGAAGAAATTGGCTAGGTGAAATATAAAACAGTAAAAATTTCGAAAAATCCAAAAATAGTATTACGTTGTTTTCAAGTGTAAAAATCTATTAGGGAATGACATGAATTTTTATTTACCTCCTGCTGTCCACAATCGCTGCCGTACATTTTTATTTTGCATAAAGACCCGCATAAAGTCTACTGATAATTTACTGGACTCTTTGATGTTGCTTTTGTTGATAGTAAGGTGTCAGGTATCATGACATTTGATTTCGAGTCGAAAGAAAGGATTAACATTCATATTTATTAGGTTCTGTCTGAAATCTTCATCACAAACCTGACTCTTCATTCAACTGATAACTGACAAGCGTAAACAACCCAGGCTGTTTGAACGTGGTAAGTAGCCAAAAATTGGTTCAGCACGGAGCGTGTTAATGTTTTTGTTCTGTTTTATTGCAGTCGGTTCTGAAAGGATAAAGGTCTCCAAAATCGTATCGAGGGGGCGGCAAAGATTGGCTTTGCTCGGTTCGATGGTATCGATCGACGGCCCCAATTTCTCCGGGGATGTGGGTCCAAAAGGGGGATGGAGAAAAAGGTTGCGACGAGAGGGGTCGTCGGCGAAACGGTTAAGTAGTATGGAACCAACGGTGCAGCGATTACGAACCATTTAATTAGAGGCGAAGGATTCCCATACCGTGCTCTGCAAGTGAGCGTAGCGATCTCACCTGCTCGAGCTGTCACGTTGCTGCCGGGCAGAATCAGACGATCCGCGTACTCTATCTGCGGTCGCTGTGGGCTGACTGGAACGAGAAAATTAGCGCTGGTTAATTTCGCCGATCCGACTGTTCAATTTTTCATCCGGCCGCGGTTCGAACAGCGAGCCGGACGAAACCAGACGTTTACGAAAAATACGCCGATAACATGGCGGATTTGCCTAATGACAAACCCTAGTATTTTACTAAATAAACACCTATTTATTTTCAACGTTTATCTCTGATTCTTTTTCCATTCTTTTTTATTATGCAGGCAAACGTTAATTATTAAGGGGTTAGGACACAGTGTTAAAGTTAAATAGTAGTTTCAAGTCATCAGAATAGAATGCAAAAGGTTTTACATGGATTTCAGACTTTCGAGAGTGTTTCGAGAGTGAGTTCGTATACCTGCGAGAAAAATTACATACGTAAACTTTAAACGCATTTTTTTCAAAGTTTCATTTTTCAAAACGGTGTACAAGATATCTCGAGTTCTACCTTAGCAATTACATTAAAATAATAGCAATATCATGATTGTTTAAATATTTTTGGAAAGTTGAAATATTGTACTTAATACTGTGTATTTTGTTTTTTTATTATTCTATATGCAAACATTAAATAAATATGTAGTATGTGTGTTCACTTTTGCTCCTCACTGTAGCTAGGGTAACTGTACCGATTACATCAATCGAATTCATAGAACTGTACAAATTTATTCAGGGTAAAATATCTATTTTTACATATTTTAATCTGTGATTGGGACAAAATACCGCAGTAAAACATACACCAGCAGTAATAGGTACTTTTACTCTACACTGTGGATTTGATGCCTCTATGATTAAAACAAATAGATCAGATGACAAAAAGTAGAAATACAACATTAGTTTCGTCTCATTTAAATTGAGAAAGGAATAAAATGTCCATGAAAATCATGTGCGACGATTATCGAAAATGGTAGAGAAAAATATAACACACAGTTGCCGAGTATTGTACAGCCGATCAGCGTTCGAACAACGCAGAAGAATAAAAGTGGATGGTTTTATCGATAAACGAACAACTTTGTCGCAGCCGCGCAACAGATGTTCAGCCGGTGAAAAAGTTGTTGCGACGAATAATGTTATTTTCGATTGTGCCCGATTTTTCGACGATTGTCGCTGTTTCGCTGTTTTGCATTGGCCTCCAGCAAGCGTGTACAACCGTTGTTCAGAACACATTTAATCGCTAAATCAATAAACTCGGCTCTTATTTTCTGAATAAAATCCGATGGATATTTCAGCTTTAACGTACTCGAACTTGACTCGTCGAATACGACGATAATTACAAGATAAATAATCACTTTTGCTTTAATTTTCGACCGTGGAGATATCTCGACTCGAAATATTTTTGAACGGTAGTGTATGCACTGCGCAACGGTCGATTCGGCGAACCATTAATCTCGGTACAATGGGAATAACACGGGATGAAAACCTACAGGAGCCTGGTTTTTCACGATTGTGGAAATTTTTCTGTACGCGAACGCCCGGCGCGGTCAAAATTGAAAACGCGAGAATTTTTACAAGCTGAGCTTTTGAATGGCGAAGGAGGGGGCGGGGGGGGGGGGCTGGACGTTTTCGATAACTTTTTGCGCGATGCAAAGTCCGTTCGGCCTCTTATCTTCCAATTCTCTTTCGAACAAAAATCCTAATGGCATACTTTTTGATTCAAATGCGATAAAGTCATGGAGAAAATCATGGAATTTTTTGGTATATATGTATACGTAACTCATATATGTTTACATAAACAACTTAACATCTCGAAAATATGTTCTCAAAGAATAAAACTAGAATTCTGCAAATTAATGGAGCTACAGCTCGTTAGAGGTTTTTAAACGACTCATTTTAATCAGAAAAATGTGGCAAGTATTTTGAGAAAGGTAGTATAAGAAAAAATTGAAAATAAAAAAAATAGCATCGCCTTGGTATTGTAAACTATACAATAAGTTTTTCATTTTTGCCGAAGCTCGCTGTTTCTCTTTCTTTTCCACTCGCTATATCCTAAAGTTATTCCATACCGTTAATTAAACCACTAAATACAGTTGAAATTATATCGTGTTTAGTGTGATTTTGATCAGAAAATGCCACAAATAAGTTGGTCAAGGTTCCATAAAAAAATCTCGTACACAAAAGTCTCTTACCTCTGACGACCAGCCTCGCAGGCTCGGAAGCCAACGCGTCCTGCGTGGTGAAGTCGCTGGCAGTGACCTGGCACTGCCATAAGCCATCATCGAACTCCAGGGTGGCGGATCTGACCCACAACGAGCAGTCGCCGATGTCCGGCGAGCCGACCCACTCGTACTTCTTCAAGTGCATGCCGATCGGCTGAAACAATCGGATTGATCCTCGTTCAGTTCTTGCTATACCGACGATTGTGCCAATCAATCGATTAGAACCTAGCCGACCCTTTAACCCAATTTAAACCCTTGCCCGTTTCTGGCCAACCCTCGTTCCGTTCGCCTCGCGGCTTTTTCATTCATGGTTGCGTCCGCTGTGGCCGACCTACTACACTCTCCCCCCGACCCCATCCTACCCCCCGAACAATTTGGTCCGCGTCGATACACAGTGACACGTTTCTACACCGCCGCGCAGTTATGCTACTACAGTGATTACCGACGGCGAGATTGTTGCACCGTAAAAAACACATTCTTTGCTGGCTTTGGGACCCGTACCGGTTTACGATACGGACGAATGGAACGCGATCATTCCGGGATATCCCCGCAGTTATGCTGTTTTTAGATACCGGCGAGTTAGTATAGGGGTTAGGGTGCTAGGGTGCTAAAAGTTATGGTTATAGCAAACTTTCGCGTTCCATCAGTTCTCTATAAAAAAGAGATTGAGTGCTGTGTCTCTTAGAAAAATGGGAGGCAAAATGATTTGTCTTGATTTGTATTTAATCAGTTTTCTATATGATAGGAATTAGAGAGTCCTAAAAACGAAGGCATTTATTCTTCGTATTATGAAAATTTTAAGACATACAGAGAAATTGATAACCAAAGACATCGGTGATTTAAACTATTGGAAAACTAAAGTAACAAATAAACAATTTTAAATAATAAAATTTAAACAATTCATTAAAAAATTATGACAAAAATATATATTTATTATGATAATTATCAGTAGATAGGAATCATTTTCTAATGAATTATAGTGCAAATTTCATCCCGATATCTCTTATGGTTCAAGAGTTATAGTAAAATATCATCTTTCTCGATCCAACAAACATTTTAAATATTCATCTTTTTAAAGACATGTCCGTCAAGGGGACGCTTGGGGCTATATCCTCATTTTTTCAAATTTTTATAAAGTTCAAAACAATTACAAAATAAATGGTGAAAAAAACATTTTTTTCAAATGACAACATTTTTAGTAGATACTTTTATGTTTTCACTGTAAGCTCCTAGACTCATTTTCATCGGTTTGTTAGTTCTAGTCTTATGATTTAATGGAAAAAGGGTGACACATTTTTTTACACGTCTATGAAATCAACAATTTTTAAGATGTCGAGAAATCCTTTGAGATTCGTTCATAGATCACTAAAGACTATAACATATTCAAGTTTGTGCAAAATTCGAAGTAGTATTCCAAAAAGTGTCTGATTTCGCGTGGAATGTCCCTGATGTAACTCGATTTTTTAGGGTAGCCGAATGATTGAATGGAGTTTTCAGCTATTACCTAGTTAGCTAGAGGTTATAGCAAACACTCATAGTATCCCGGTTCTCAATAATATCGTGATTGAAGTGTTCCAATCACGAAGAAGCGACGCAGCACGTAATGGGTTCGCTAAGTACTCATCCCTCCCGGCCTAGCAGTCCCGAAGACCACTCCATAGACCACTCCAGTTCCGAAGACCACTACCATGTGGGTAGTGGCCACATCTTTATCAAGCAACTATCCCATTTCAGAAATTCAACCTCCCATTTGACAACCAAATCGTCTTATTGCTATGTAGAATAAATAGCCCATCCTCCATCTCGGTACAGTATAAAGTTTTCATGTTTTCCTAGGAACTAATCTAATTTAACTGTGCAGGTAGCGGCATTCGAATTCGGTATAACAAGTACAAATTATTGTGGAACTTCGCGGAGTTTCGGCGGTAGATAGTAAAGACAACAGAACGTTAATAGATTAACGTTCGTCGACAAATATATTCTCAAGACATACTAACCGTAGAGGATCAATCACGAATTATACACAAACCTCCTAAAATGCATTACGTAAAAATCTTTTTATCTATAATATATTTCTCTCCTCCTGGTCCAAGGTATTTAAAAAGTCTGCAATGTCACTGGAAACCATATTGAACGTTTGTTGCAAACTAAATACAGAACAATAATGGTTTCTCTGCCTCCTCTAAATTACTGTGATCTTTTTCGTTGAAGATCATTTGAAGATTACAGTGTGAGAGGTCGTTGAACAAGTACGACATACTAATTACAGTGGATCAATCACGAATTATACACAGGCATAAAATCCGCAGTCTAGTAATAAACAACGATAACTAGAGAGGATTGATCACGGTGCCCGATGGATGCTGGGAATCAGGAGCAGGCCCGAGCGGACTCGATATGCATCGTCCGGCGTGTGTCAGCGTTTCGAGCGATCGTTTAATCGACGATCGTCCCTCTCGTTCTCGCTGTATCTTCCGGTTCTCTCTGGATCGGTCGGCTCGATCGCGATCTCGCCGAAATGAATCATCGGCTCCGGGGTCTGGAAGCCGCTCTTCCCTTCTTTCTCGGCAGATTAATTCGCTGCTGGCAGGAAAGTGCGGCTCTAGCAAGTTTCGCAGTCATAATGTGGCCGTAATTCAAGGATCGATTCTCCTCGGTGCCCGTATAATCTACTCTCTTTCTTTCTCTCTCTCTCTCTCTCTTCCCCCTTGAGCCCCACCTGTTTTACAGGGCCGTTTTCACCTCGGCTGATGGTTTATCGGAGGCCGTCGTTGTAATACTTCTTGTATATTGTCTGGCGCGCCGCGCCGCGCGAAACTGGATCATCGACCCGTTCGGATTCGATCCTGGAGTTCGACCCGGAAAAATTTGGTCGTTCGTCATTTAAGACCATTAGCCGGTTAACGAGTTCCCGTAATCCTCGCCTGACCGGCCGGCCCCATGCTAAATCCTTCTTGAGCTGGGTCCGCGATTTCGCCGGGAATCACTATTTTCGACTGGCACGTCACACGAACGATCTTTTCCTGATCTTCCGGCTGTCTTCTGGTTGGATCTCCGTTAATACGCGGTGACTTTTATTGGCCGACAAAGTTATCCAATTTCGTTGGAAATTGATAGAATATGACATATCCTCCCGTTCTGGCGCCAAGGGGTGTTGAGCGAACAACATTGTTACGTATGCAGACGTTTCCGTTTGTGACTCTTGACCTTTCCGGAGATATGTGCCGGAACAGAGGGCCTATTCAAGAACAAACTTATTCAAAATTGAAGAGAACAAAGGGCTTATTCGAAATTCAAGAGAACTAGGGCTCGTTCGACGATGCAGCGAGTTGCATAAGTTCCAGGAATTCAATTCTAATCAAAAGAAGCACATGGCCCTCGCCATCGTTCAGAATGATTTTAGCACTATATGTATAAGGGGCATGGAACCTCCTAGTAATCAACGGATACAAAAAGTACCGAGAAGGTAAAAACGCCTCACAAGCGTGTCAAAAGATATTTTTTATAATAAGTTATAATAATTATATATAATACAAATAATTTTTTCAATTTAATTGTTTTCAAATCATGTCCATACTCTATATATTAGAAAGAAATTTACGAAAGATACGATTACGAAAGAAAATTATGTATTAGAAAACTATTCGAATCGAAGGGATCCGCGAGGCTTTCCCGCACGATCTATTTCGTGGCTCTCGAGGAGATTGCGTCTGCACGGTTCAGCCCTGTGGTGGTTCGCGTTATCAGAGGCTTTGGCCCAGGGGGGTGTGCACCCTGGCCGTTCGCTCCTTGCAGCGATCGTACGTGCGCGGGTCGCGCAGGCCGAGAGCGTGGGTGGGCTTGTCGATGTGGGATAGGCGCGCGATTGTGTGAACCTGAGGCAGCAAGGTACGTGGAAGCTGGGTGGGTAGGGTCACAGGGAAAGAGAGTTGCGGGGTGTGTCTGCGGGTGCATTACGCTGATTGCTGGTCGCGGCCCTCTCTCCCGAGAACAGAGAGGCGAACGAAAAGGTGGAAAGGTGCCGGCGGATCCTACCGTGCCGGCGCGGCGATGCCTGCGGTGGGACGAAGATGCTGCGAACCCGAGCAAGCCCGTGAACCCGACTCGGAACGGGAGAAAAGGGAATAAGGGCCCTTTCCGTTAAGTAAGTGAACGCCGCCACGTTCCCGGATGGTCGCGCGAGCGCGTGGATTTTAATCCTTTAAATGAATGACGCCAGTGACGCTGACTCGCCCTCTGATCCTCTCTCTCCTCTTCTCTCTCGTTCGTCTCGTCCTCTATCCACCTCTTCTTCTTTTTCTTCTTCTTCTTCCTCTTCGAGCTCCGGCTCTTCTAACCCTCTCTACACGAAGAGACATACGAGGCACCTTCTCCGACCAACCGCGTCTCGCTTGGCGCGCGAGTTTCGACTTGCAGCCACGGCGCCGCCAATGTACTACCCCGAATTGGGAATCGTTGTCTAGCCTTCCTTTTGTCGGTACCGTTGTTAGACGATCGACGGCGCTGTCGGAATTGTCTGCAGAGCTCGTCGGTTTTATAGCGAGTGCTGCCGGGAAATCCAACCTCGCAAACAAGTTTGCCTTCCGTGCTTCTGCTTTGCTCGACTTTTTATTTCTGTGTACTGTGATTAGAACTACCCCTGTCGTTTGTTACACGAAACGGACCTCGACTAATCGTTGAATGTCAATGACGGAGAAATAACATTTTATTTCGTGGCTCTCGGAACGAATCGATTGTAACTTTCAGCGTAAATTCGAATATTTTATTTTTGTCCGTAAGAGATCTAAACGATCCCGGTGTGGAAATGCTACAGGAACAAGATTTTCCCTACCGCGCCTCCGAATAGCATCTCGCGACTATATTAGTAATGAACGCGACACAGTTTCCGCGGGGAACGAGCACAGTTTATCATTCAACAGCAGACACAATAATACAATGGGAAATCCTCGCGATGATTATTTGCGCGAAGCGTGGATGAAAGCGACGTGGGAGATGGGGGTGGAGACGGCTGTAGGGGAGAGGGCGCGGCACGACTGTGCACCCTCAGGACAAGAAGAATAATGAGTTGCCAGGACGTTGACGTTCTCCGTCGCCAGACGAAGCGATGCGCACGCAATTACACGGATATTAGCGTCTTACGCATCCACCTGACTTCCCCACCCCCTTTGATTTTTCACTTCACCCCACCTCTTTACCTGTCTCGCTTTTTCGTGAACGAAATTTGATGTAGTCTGAACGTACATTTATATGGATACAGGGTGAGCCACCTAACGTTTTCTTCTCAAATATCTTTGTTGTTTTCAAAGATACATGAGAACAATTGTAATTTTTTCGAAATTTCTTTGCACATCAAGTAGTAAAAATTAATTGCTCTAACTTCTCAAAAAGTATCCAAGTCGTATGACCCGATATTAAAAAAGTTATCGTCACTTTCAAAGAGTTCGAATATTACTGTGGTACACTGTAACACGATAAAAAACCAATGTTAATAAAACTCCGCTGTCGCTGATTCATTTCTGTCGCAAATCCATCAGATCCACAGTTCAGTGTCATCGGAATCGAGAAACGAACGGAGAGGACATGCGCGTGGAGCTTTACGAGATGCACTTTGCCGGCGATAGGGCGTAAAGAGGGAAAGGGCAACTCGCGCACAGGACCAAGAGTGTGATTTTCCGCGAGGAATCGTCGAATCCTTCGAAGGCACGAAATCACTTTAGCGAAATAGGTGTACGGAATCGCCTCCGAGCGGATTACGAGAAACCTCACTCCCTCTGTCTCTCTCTCTTTCGCTCTCTTCTTCGGTCTCTCTTTAGCCGTCTGCTCTCTTATCCGGCTTCTTCGCAGCCCCTTTTTACCACCGGTGAAATTCGGAAGCGAAAAGAGAGGGGGAAAGCGAGCGAGGCTACCCTACGCTGCGCTCGTTCAACCCGTCGCAACCCCGCTGACTGCGAGTCGCGGCGCTAACTACCCGGCAACCAACCCGGCCACCCATTGCGAACGGACCCGCTCATGCCTTGCTGCAATGAATCTCGAAGTTAACAACTTTTTCGCCAAGCCAAAGAAACGTTTCGAGTGAGCGAGTCTCGGTCTGACTTGTCGGAGTGCAGAAGATTCCGAGAACAAGGGTGTATCGAGATTTGAGAGGAGGAGAATAAGCGGGTGAAGGCTGTTGTGATGGGTGAAATAATTTTAGGATTTCTTATTTCGCAGTTAGTGAAATTATAAAGAATCAATTCTTGAAAATGATTATCAATAAAAATAAATTTTGTTCGTAATGTTATGTGCGGTCCTCGAGGACCACACTCAGCTGATGCCAATTCATCAGTCTTGACCAATAAGACCACAGTCAGCTAATTCATCAGTAGATTGCGGATGTTTATGCAATTTTCGATATTTGTAGATGAAGTTTAAGAAAGTGGTAGCCTTTTCAGATCCGGAATAAATTAAAATCGTACTAAATACTGTCATACTTTATATCCTAGCATTTTAAAAAAAATTTCAAAAGCCATAATTGTAGCCAAATGTATCTCGCATCAATGGCCGACTTAGAATCCTACGACTCGTAAAATCCGGCTTTATAAACACACCACGCGAGCAGGACTCGTCGCTGCTTTCAGTATTCCTCATTTGTTCTGTAAATTTGTAACAAAAATCACGTGTCTGCACCAGCGACTCGACTTTTGTCCGTTATTATCTAAGCACCTGTATTCGGATCCTGGACCTTCTCCTCATCTGCAAAACCGCGGATTAACAGAAATATTAATTACCGTTAATTAACAGTAATATTGATAATTGTTTAACTAGCGGATCCACTTAGTAGTTTGGCGGCTGATAAGGGGAGTGTTTCGTCCTAGGCCCGCTAGAGGACTCATCGGTAAGGCTATCTAGTGGGCCCTGCCTTAGACGCTGGGATATCGGAAGGCAGTTGAGGATGGTATATATATCAAAGCCGGAACTAGCCGCTTCGGCGCCTGTGGCAACAACCTAAAAAATTTGGCGTAGCGCGTTGCGCTCCTATGACCGTTGCGCCCGTGGCAGGTGCCACCTTTGCCACGCCCTAGTTCCGGCACTATAGGGATCGGTGACGGATCAAGTAGTAGCGGGAAAGGTCTATCTGACTATCTGTCCATCTTGTGGCGAGCGTAGGAGGTTAGCCGCCACAGTAGAAACCAATATGGTGGTGTCCTGCCAAAAACGCTCGAAATCGGCCATCTTCACACGCGTATGGCTTTTGAACCAGTAAAATCTCGACAACAAAACTTACATTTTTGGCAAATGCTTTATTTAGGCAAAAAATTTAAAATCTATACAATTGTATACATCAAAATTTGAAAATTTCTGGTCCGCCAAGGTGAAGTTTTACCAAATCCAAGACTCCCACCAGACCTGCGATGTTTCTTGGTGGAGCCTCATTCCAATTTGCCAGGAATATCGCCGTACGAATTGCCCTCGCATAGTGGGCGAATCAAGAGGCGGTTGTTTGTGGTAGGCGTCTCGATAGGCGACTCGAGGATCGGAAGGAAGCTCGAACAAAGCGACGCGGGGCTCGCGAGAGACGCTGACAAACGGCCGAAGAGGGTGTTCTCGCGGTAAGTCGGCCGAAGGAACGGCTTCCCGGCCGCGGCGCGGGGCGGCGTCGTAAACAAGAGTGGCTCGGATCTCCTGAGAAAATTATCCCGGTCGTTATTTACATCTTTCATAAATATTCACTGCCCGCGGAGGGAAACGGAGTAAGAAGGATCGGCGACGGGGTCACAGGGGGGTGTGGACAAAGCAGCAGGTTGCACTTTGCGGAGGACTAGGAGAAGAAACAGGGAGAGAGGTTCACAGGTTCAACCCGAAGGATGGGAGGACCGTGGTTCAACGCAGGAAGTAACGAGGAACCGCAGAGCGCGTAAATCTCGCGGCTTTCGGAGGCGATCTCGTTTCAGGATCACCTCCCGCGAGCAAGGGGCTGCCTCGCTACCCTAGACGGTAATACGATCTTGTTGCCACCTAAACGTGTTCGCTGGGGAAACCTCGTGGAAAATATTTCCATCGCGGTCCTTAAACTCCCGCCCCGCAGGTCCCCAGACTCTGATTTTCCTCGTGACTTCCGTGCGCCATGATTTCGCTCTTGGAACTACTTACGCGAATTAGGGAAGAAGCTTGATCAGTAGTCTTTAACACTGACCCTACCACCGCTGCGCCGGTCAATTTTTTATTTCACAATTACTAAAGTTACAGGGACTCTCCCAATGGAAATAATAATACATATTTCTTTATTGAAGCAGTTATTATTATTGGACTGTGAATTTGATGTAAAGTAAATGTCCCCCCTCTATGAGCCAGTCGATCGTATAACTCTGTTTACGTCGTTTCGTGGTAATTATAAGTATAAGTATAAGTATAAGTACAATTATAAGTATAATTTAAAAAAAGCTAAATCAATAAATTTTAGTAATAGAAGTGAAAAATTGGTGCACTATTAGATTTCAGGACTGTAAAAAAACAATTTGTTTTGTGAGGTACAGCTATCGCCGCATTGTTAATGTGCATCTGTTTTTAGTAAAAAAATTTTTAGTAAAAAATCAATTGCTGTGTATATTTCTATATTTTTATTAATTAACATGAAATAATAAACCACAAAATGTTGAAAATTAAATTAATTTCTATTAATTATCAGTAAACAAAAGGTGGCCAATATATAGCTATCATTGGCATACCCATTGTCCATGCCCGTCCCATTGTTCATAAACGTCCTTATTTAATTATGTATAAACTGATTCAAATATTATTTATAGTATAATTTATAATATTAACATTATAATTTTATTCTTAGCTTATTTATTTCTTGATGTTTTATATTGAAAAAACGTATTTAAAGAAACTGCATCACTAAATGACTTATAGAGGAGACATCTACCTTATTTATGACAAAAATGAGTAGTTGTAATTTAACGTACATACAGTGGACAGATTAAAAACATTTAAGAATATTAATGTTGAGAATAAGAATGTTAAAGGAATTTTTATTGGGCTCCTCTTATTTGTAATTCAGGTAAACAGCTTTTATTTTTACAGAAAAATCTGCAATCTAATAATTCCAATGATAAATAAATTGTACACGTGTTTTTCAACGTTAGTAATTGTTTGCTTGTATTCTGAGTTCCTGTTGGACCCAGTGATCCAGGACTCGAGCATCAATTTAAGGAAGTGTGAACATTGTCTATTGTCTAGTAGATGCTACACTGGAAGAAGCACTTCAAGGTCGCCGATTCTGCGAAAACCCAGTGCGCCCTCGGCTTTAGTTGTCGCGTTTGCAAGTCCTCGGTAACTCGCGGGACTTCTCCCGTTCCTTGTTTCTACGTCGACTGTTCGTCGACTCAGGGATTCGATTACCGCTGCTAATTTGTTGTTGTCAGTTTCGGGACTCCGCGAGAGAGCAACGGCTGTCTTCTCGCCGAAAGCTGGCGCGCGGAGCAACGCCTACAGCCCTCGCCATACGCGTTACAAATGATTAAACGGGACTGGGTAACGAATGGCTTCGGGAAAACTCGTTTACATCCGCGCAGTTTCACCCGTCTGTCCCTTTGGCCGTTGCCTTCACTCGATCGAAATTACTGATCCCTCTCCGAGCAAATAGAGACGCGAGCACTGAGCTTCGTTCTGCCTCAACAGTGAAAAGAATTATACAAAACCACCGGTTGGAATTCGACCAAATTCGAAGGACTTCTTTATCCTCCATTTTTGAAATGGTTGATCATTGAATCCATTGCACAAGTCGTTCATTCATAAGAAAAGTGACACAACTCAAAATATATTTCTAAAAAAAGTATGATAAGAAATATATAAATTGTGGTATATTTTATAATTAATGTAGATGGCAAATTATTTTACATTTCTAAGTTGGTGATATACAATTTAAATAATGGCAATTTTAGGTAATTTTCAAATGGCTATCCTGTAAAATTTCCCTTTTTTGATTTTTATCACTTTTCTTATGAATAAACGAAGTCTTTATACATATCCACTTCTACTGAACATTTCCAATGAAAAAATTCGTACACATTCCTGGAATACGGAGTAAATTATCATAAAAATTTTAAACACATCTGCTTCATAGTTTAAAAAAAAATAGCATAACCTTATTTTTAGCGAGTTCACCTCGGAACGAGACGGATAAGAAGTTTTCACTTCAAAAACAGCACTGTTTTGTGACTTGAATCACTATGCAGCGATTTGCGGACGGTGTAGGGTAAATCGCGCGGAACTCTGCGGCACAGCTGACTAATATTTGCGACGTCGACGCTCCGGGAAAATTCGCGAACGGAATTGTTCACGGTGTGAAGTCGAAGCCGCGGAGATAGCGGGCGCGAGCAAATATTTGGCCGGGACGTACACGAGACGGCCGTTTCCGCTTAATTGTTCGCCTGATGGAGCCAAGTTTCCCGAAGTCTTTCCGCGAGAAAAACAGCCGCGTTTCATTAGCGTTTCGCGAACGGATGCTAATTCCGCAGGGCTCGGCCGCCCGGCAGAAATTATTTCAATTTCCGCCGGTTTCATCGTCGGCCAGCTGTTCCGGCGCGGCGTTTCTCTTCCTTTTTTTCTCTGGTCGTTTCTTAGCCGCGAAAGCGGGAATTGGTTCGCGCCTCGCACCGAGATATAATATAAATATAATCGCGCGACGCGCATTCTCTCCCTCCGGGGACGACGCGATGGGAAAAATGGTTTCCACGTTAATGTAGGTCGATTACCGGCGACTCGATATTTCACGGTGTTTTCAAAACGCTTCGGAAAAATGGCATCTCGCGGCGGCGAATAAATCTTAATGCCGCGAAATATCGAGGACCGCGGCCCCGTCCCCGAAGACGAGTCGCACGGTAATGAAGATGAATTCGCGATCGGCTACCGGGGAAATATTGTATTTGCTCCGGGGCCACGCGTGGGAGCCCGCATTTTCAACGGACAAATTGCTCCCGTTGTTCCTCGGTGCTCTGACACCCGCTGATCTATCGGCCATTTCTTTATTCATCGGTAATTAATTGGCAACGGAGATCTAAGCGAGGCAAAAATTTTTTGCATCTGTTGCACGGCACGGTAGATACACTCCGCGACAAAATGATAGCACACTATCCAATTTTGTTAATTTTCGCAAATATATTTAGTTGAATAAGAAAAATATATGAATCTTGTTAAAAGTCGAATAAAGTCATTAGAAAAACCTTTGTGCTCGCCATTGACTTGTATCGCTCTCAAAAGATTCTGAAACTCGTTGAGCAATCTCTCGACTAGTCTACAATTTAGCCTACTCCAAAAACCACCCCGGCGGAGGGTAAACCCCTCGAAGATCAGGGTAAACACGTAATTCCCTATTCTTTTGAAGGAACCAGTTTGGTATCTTTGTCGCGGGATGGTGAAGGAGGTTGCGCAACCTGCGAAACGATCGGACCACGAAGAGTATCGTCGAGTAGGTCGATCGGCGATGGTCTGCGGCCTCTTCATCGGCTTTGTCGCGATCGTTTTCGGCAAATTACTCGAATTAATTATGCATTCGGCGACATGGACGGGGTCGGGTCGGGACAAACGTGCTTTGCATTCGAGTAACCGGGTAGAGGGCTGCGATGAACAGAGAAGGAGGCGAAAAATAGAAAGCAGAAGAGAGTGAAAGAGAGAAAGAATAAGAGTGGCGGCCGGTTTCCACCGGTGCCTCCGGGGGGAAGCAAACAAAGGGGGGCTCGGGCACAAAGTGGACGGATAAGTGGCGGTCGAGTGGCCGCTGGTTGCTTTGGAGATTTATCATTTAATCTTTCCGCGTCGTATTCGCATTGTGGTCTCGGACGCTCGCCTCGGCCGCGGGCTAAATGCGTTTCGAGAGTCTCCACTCGTCACGGCCGTTTTTCGTCTGCGTTTCCGTTGCACCGAGACCTGCACCGACTGCACTGGTACAAACCTACCCCCGCGCACACACGCACACGCACACGCGTACATCATATCCTCGAATTTATTTCACGCGGCCAGCCTCCGCACCAGATCCGGCGACTGCATGAATCCGGCGCACGCACACTGCGAACCGTCATCCCGACTATATAAAACCGGCGCGTGCATGAATTTGCATATTAATTCGCCGAGGGTAATCTGCTTTAATGATATCTGGATTAGAGGAAACGCGGCCGGCAGATACGCGCCACCTTCCCCGGGCCTGTTTCAAGAATATCCCCGGGTATATAAATACGTTTTCATAACCGTTTTCCACTATATTAGACCGCCGCCCCTTCTCATGCTCTTCCCTCCACCCATGCTCTCCAAGGGTTTACCCGATAGGTTTCCATCGGGTCTGCTCGCATGCGACGCGTTTAGGCGCCCGTCGAAATCGATTCATACCCCATCGATCCCGCCCCGCGGTTCAACCGGCCCGTCCAATCTCCGCTCCGATAGATTTTCGAACATTAATTTGAATATTAACTCGACGAGTAATCCCCGCTTATCGCATCCAGATTACAGGAAATCTGTATTCTTCCTGCCCCAGGTTTTCTGCCAAGTGAGTCTTCGCTATTAGCGCGGCAAATCACTTCCTAAGATGGAAGATGTCTGTTGGTTTTGTTAAAAAAAGAATGTTTTCCGACGTTGGGCGGTGTGGCCTAGAATTTGATATTGTTAGACTGCGATATTTCTGCAAATGTAACTAGATTTTATGAATTCCTAACGAAAATTAGTGCATGAAATTTAATCCACCGACGAAGAATAGTGTTACTCAATTGTGCACGGGATGTGTATTGGTTTAAAATAAAAAAGTGATGCTTCTTATAATACTAAGTATATTAATACTATATTATTACTATATTAATACTATAAATATATAATAACTTTATTCTATATTCGTTATACAATGACTTGCACGTGTTCACACTTATTGCCTTCCCATGATCTGTCTTACAATACTAGTCAAGTTGCCAACTTCGCATATACACTACGATAGTCAAGTTAACAACAAAATCAAAATACAAACTCATATTTCAAGAATGCTTTTTAATATGAAGGGGTAGGATTGGACAAAATTGGTCTCGTTCTCTGTCAACAGGGAACGTTCAATCGTCTTCAGCTTCATTTCGCAAGTGACCTAATGCTCGGGACCGTATTACTTGTTTCCCCTTTGTCGCCGGCGTCCAACAATATTTTATATCGCAGTTCATTAAGTCGCCTTTACTCTCTTAATTAATGCGACTGAGAGCGAGGAGCGCCGGAAGCGGAGCCGCGTGTTCCGCGTCGTCAAAGGGATTCATTCGATTCAAGAAAAGACGTTCTCGTGTGCAAGCGTCGTCGTCGTCGTCGTCGGCAGGTGGTTCCTACAAAGCCCCGGCGATCCTTCCATTTTCCCGGGTATTCGACTTTCCGTAAATTTCTTTTGTTTCGTTTAAACTGCGAGAGAACCCACTCTCCCTCTCTGGCTGGCGAATTGCGCGTCAATTGTTCAGTCGTTCCTCAGTTGCGTCGCGCGTGTCCCGCCCGCTCGTTTACGAAGGCGAGAGGCGTTGAAAACGCACGAAGAGAGAGATTGCATTAAAGTTTCCCTCGGTTAAAAGATTCCGCGTGTCTGGGGAGCCCGCGATCCTTGGGACGCCAGCCTGTTTAACGTCTCGTTCGCTCTTACGGAGGACTTCTTTTCTTTTTCGGGCGGACCTTAGCTCGACGGGAACGCGCGACGCCCAAGCTTTTCATCGCGGACCGGCGAGTTTTTTCATTCGAGGCGCTGCTGTAACGACTTCAATTTACAGGGACGAAAGAATTTTACAACGGATTGGAGAGAGAGCAGTTTCCATCCCCTTAGCGACACGCTATGGAACTAGATCATTTCTAGATATAAACAGATAGTCTTGAGGTACAAGTGTTCATGTTTTAGTATTTAAAAAAATGCTTTTTTTCAGAAAAATATAAATAAAAAATCAAATATATATTTTAGGTCCGATCCCTAGAGAAATGTGTAAAGAAATGCAGTAAATGTATGTAATTATGCAGTAAATAATAATTTTTGTTATAAATGCATAAAAATCGCAGTCTACTAATAAATTATTGTTCAGATAAATTCTCCAATACTGTATAAGCTTGATTGACTGAAATTTGATTCCACATACTTTTGATCGGGGGTGTATATATAGATATACATATATTTAAACTACACAAAAACATTTCTTTTAATTGCATTTTTTAAATTAGTTTTCGCTAGGTTTATACCACTTCAAAAAAAAATATACAAAATTGGGAGTCCTAACGTTTAGAAGAAAAATGACCTCTATCATCGAAAAAATTTACTTGTTACGAATAAATCAATTTTTCACCCTGTTACACGAAATTCCTCTTTAAAATAGTCGCATGACTATTTATATTCAATACATGAATCGCATTAAATAATAAAATTTGCTAATATTAAAACGTGTAGAAAATATATAAAAATATATTCATATAAAAAATATTCGGTTAACGCTCAAATTACATATCACCGCGTTTCATCTCGGAGCGTGATGGATCTGACTCGTTCACTGTCTAGTAATTGTGTACACGGTGCGCCTAAGGCTACAGAAGTTTCTACTTCAAAAATTCTGCAGACGGCGTCGATAAAAATAAGGTTGCAGAGGTCGACAGTGTCCTACAGAGTAAAGGGTCATTGACAGCCGAGTATCATCCAGAAATCTCCGAATATGTAATTTTCGTTGTATCAGGTTTGACGCGAGGTTGACGCGATCGGACACGATCGTTATTGGCAATTTTGTGAAAATTGTAACCTCGATTGACCGAGCACCGGTTAATTTATAGATCTGGTAATATATTGGCAACATAACAGTTCTCGTACAATATGCGCATACAGATTAAATATAATGGAGCACCGTTTATGCGGATTAATCTAATTTTCATACGGTCCGCGGACTTGCTAGCGGCACTCTGAACCCGCGCAATTAGGTAACGGTGTTATTAACATTTCAAACACGCCACGTTCTCGCGGATCGAGCGCCGATAATACCCATTGTCTTACGGGTGGCACGGCGGTGTGAGTTTTTATTGTGTACCTACTCGCGTAATCGATTCTAATTAAAGTTTCACATTGCGAATACTCGATTGCTACAAACAGGACACGGTGATCTGTTTTTGGGCACATGCAGAAAACTGGACAGAAATATCGTTTGTTCGAATAATATATTTAAATAATATAGAGAAAACAGTTCAAAATCGAGGTTGAATCAATATTTTTTAATATCTTAGCACGAGCAAATCTTTCTGAAAAAGTTCAATTTTTTACACCGATTAGGACACTCGAACCGAACCCATAAAAATTAAAGCCTTTTTATATTTTTCAATGTCGTGACAAAAAGAAGGGTTGGAATAAATATTTTTGGATAAATCGGACGCTACCAAATCGATAATTGGGTCATGTAAACATTCGGGAAGAATTGAATTTTTTACACCGACTGAATAATCGATTCGAAACCATAAAATTCAAATTCTGTTTTCATCCCTCCAACGCGGTCGCGTTCGCGTCTCAATAAATAAAACACATAGTTGAATGTATGTATCTCCGAAAACCCCATCTCTCATATATCAATTATGATCCATCATCAAATATTGAATGAAAATCCTTGTCAAACACAACAGAAACTTGCTGAGGAACTTGGTGTAACTCGTTCGTTTGAAGAAGCTTGGAAGTTTCGAAACGTAACGTGTATTCCTTTTTTTATAAACAAAGATCAAAAGTATGTTCAAAAGGCACCGAACTTATTTGTACACCTAATATAAGATTTGACATCACATGCTACGAGTGTGACCAGTACCGAATATGCGTGTGAAATGAGGCGTCCAAGATTTAAAATTTCACGCGCAAATCCCAGTCGCATTTCGCGGGTCCAAGCTGGCACCGTTTTTCGCGCAGGTTTGTTCGCATAAATCGGCGGAGTGAATGTCACCGACGACGGTTGAAGGAAGTAGCACGGTAATACCGGGCATTCACGGACGAGCCGGCTGTCCCGTTTGAAAAAATTTTTTAATTAAATCCGCAGAGCCGGAAGCTTTTCAGGCCGGCCGACATTTTTTTGCGAATCGTCTTAGACCGGTGGCACGCCGCTCTGGTGAGGGCCGCTCATTTACGTACAATTGGCTGGTTAAAGTCCGCGGGAAGCCGGCAGTTTTGTTATCGCGAGCATTCACTAGTTCCGCGAGCTGCCGGTACAAGTTTCGCGAAAAACGAATCCGCCCCTGAAAAGAAAATCTGAGTGACTCTTTTCTCATATATTCATTCATAAGACGTACATAACGTATGTTACACATACATAATGTATGTGTTCATTCATAAGAAAAGTGACACAACTCAAAATACAGGGTCAAAATTCCTTCAACATCCGGAAAAAAATGGGAGGTTCCTGAGATCATTTGAAGCGACATTTTCCTTTGCAAAAATGACGTCCGCGGCTTTGTTAAGGAGTTATTAATCAAAAACACGGACCAATCAGAGCGCGACCTAAACGCGTGTTGGCACAGTCGGCTCGGCGCGCCAACTGTCAACTGGCCGACTGGTCAATTGTACCTTTCCAACGATATCAATTTTGTTTGCGTAATTTCCATCCTTTACGGCACTCCCTTGCTTACTTTCAAGAAAATCGTCTGTGGTTTATAAATTTTTATCTCAGGTGCATTCCGTTAAAACAAAAAATTCTCACAATAGAGGCAACCATTACGATCAGAATAAAAAAATAATCAACCTGATCGGGTGAGTGGTTAATGAGATAAAAATCCACCAGGCAGACTGTTTTTTCCTGAAATCACAACACATCATCCAAGAGTACAATCAATTGCTTTTCTATTAGATACAACAGATTGAATAAAAAAAAAGGATTCCTACGATATCTCCGAGAATAAATCCAACAAAACTGGAACACTTCGCACTGCACCGACACAGGGACGTTATCCGAGCAACATCAAAGGCTGGGCAGAGTGGTCAATCTTCCCTTAATTAAGTCCAGTAGAGCAACTTCTTCGCACGTCTGAGGAAACGTGCCCTGTAAACGATCAAACCGTAATGCCGGTCGAGTGCAAAGCACGCCGCATAAGTTGTTTTGCCGTGGAACTAACCGGGGCCTCGTTCGTGCAGCGTTTGATCGAAGCGAGGAGAGCCCGGAAGGCAGGCACGAAACAGCAGAAACTTGGAGCGAGAGACCGCTCGGGGGCGTGTGCCCCGGATTCAAAGAAACGAAAGAAACGAGAAGGAAACGAGACGAAACGAAACGAAGAAGAGGAAGTGTCCTGATTGACCGGCGGTTGCCCGGCACGCGAACTTTCCCGACCGTCAGAAAGACGTGAAACGGTACACAACGGTGTTAACGAACGGTGTAATAGCCCCGGGACAGACTCCCCGGTCTTTGTGACCGCTCGTGGACCCGGTAACCGCGGCCAGGGTCGTTCCAACGGCATTACCGCCGCGCACTGTTGACCAAATGCGATTTCATAACTGGGACGCACCGACCGCCTGCGTGAAACCAAAAGAGAACGACAATTCCTGCGGCGTGTCTAAAAAGAGATCTCTAAAAAAAATCAAATTTCTTGTTCGTACACCAGCAATACGCAACCTTGAAAATATACAGTAAAGTCGCGTTATTTTGCAAACGGCTTTGTTCCGCACGAAGAAATATCGTGTGAGGCTTTTTTATGACTGAGTCTACCGCGCCGACCGCGCGGTAAGTACAAAGGAAGCCAAACCACCAAATACAGTTGAAATTATATCGTGTTTGGTCTTATTTTAATCAGAAAAATGCCACAAATATATTGGTGCAAGTTTTATAAAAAAATAAGTAATAATAAAAAAGATTAAATTGCTATTATTGTGAGGCCGCACGGACCTTTAAACTGTGTCGACGACTGCCTCTCTCCGCGTCGCATTAGTAGTGGTTCATAGAGATATATCCGAGCCGAAATCAGATTACTAGAGTGATTAGTAGATTAGTAGATTAGTAGAGTGGATATTTTTTTGCGTTTATAGAGGATTTACTGTATTTAGCGTTTTGTAACCTCTTCGCTATCAAATAATATTTACGCTGTTTCAAAGTCGAATACGACGAAAAGCTGATCTTGATTTTGCCATGAAAACAAACTGTTTCCGAAATTTTTTTACTGATATCTATTGTGCACTCCATACCCTGTAACTCATGTTCTTAACGTTTTTTTACCAGATGGCTGCAAGTGGGTGTAAAATCGCGCGCCGCGTTACAGGTAACACCCTGTGTATTCTTTAAATACCATATGTGCAAAATCGAAATGCAAAATGTTCGATAGTTTTCTAGAAAGAATTCGAAAAATTTGTTGAAAAACGGCTTCGAAAACCAGAATACCCCCTTGAAGGTGCCCGATCAATGGTCGCAGAAGGAACAATCGGGGAACCGGCTGCGAAGAAAGGATGCGATTCGAGGATATCCGACGTCGGACAATAATCGTCCCTCGCCGACAGTCGGTTTCATTATCGTCGTTATCGTTAATCCCGAGGGAAACTTCATTCCGCCGCGCGCAACTGCCTCGCAGGCCTCCTCGTCCCCTTTTCTTGCCCCTCCCACCACCCCGTGGCATCCTACTTTCTTTTCTGAGCCGGGCTTCCTTCGCGTAGTCTTCCGCCCGTGTAATTAAGTTCTTCACGGGCCGGAGGCTCGGTGCACGGATGATGAAAGGATGGCACAACAATCGGAGCTCGGCTGGCTACCATCTTCAACGACAAAGACGCAGCCCTCGCGATTCCGCGGCCTTTAATGTTTGGCTATGCGCGCGGCCCACGATACCACGAGGGTGGTAAACACCGCTATGACAAAGAGATTCGGATCCGTCGGTTTGGGTGCAGTCTGCTAGGCGACGGGGATCGCTATAGCGCAGATTGCTATAGCTCGGGTCTAACGCGGCCTCCGTCGTTTCGGGGAAATTTACCGGAACAAGTGGTCTGGATTTGCTATAATTGAAGCCGTTCCGCGGAAGAGACCGTAACTGGCAAAATTAGTTTCTTTTCCTCGGTAATGCTGTACTACTTTTTAAAGTGAAAACTTCTCTAGATGCACCGCGTACACAATTTTTGCTGGCCAGCGAATGAGTCCGATTCGTCACGCTCCGAGGTGAAACACTATTCGGAGGGACCGATATTAGCCGAGCGAGCGGGAAACAGACACGTGTGCAATCGCCATAGAAGTTTTAACTTCGGTTGTGCGGTCTTATTGCCTTCTTTTATTCTCCTTATTATTCACGTTCCATAGTTCATAGATGCAGGAAAAAAGAAAATAATTATTACGTAACATTCTAAAAAAATATCAGCGTTTAAAATTGATTTGTAAACTATTGCGTTATTTATAAAATAATGATTCTTAAACAAAAAATATTCTGTAATAATTATAGAATATAAAGAAGAATAAATAAATTTACAAGTCATGAGAAAATTCAATCGTTCTCATTGACATCCTTAGTAGGGTACACAAAATTAATTTTTTTTGTGTAAGAACACGTGGCCGGTACATTCATTTAAATCAATATTTTCAAACTGTGTATCCCTTTTTACAAAAATTTGCTGATCAACAGAGGCAATAATTGCCCGTATTTATCATCCCTCCAGATCTTGTAGATATGGAAGGGATGAGACCGGAAGCAGGAAAAGGCAGGCGCCCATTAATACACAAATCCGTCGTAGTCGCGCATATAGAGAAAGAGAAAGAGTAAGCCAGTTTTTCTCGCCGCATTGTTGGCCGGGTCAACAGCCGCAATTTTTCTGGCGTTCGCGCGGGCAAATTACACTCTCCGTCGGCGGGCCGGGTCACGAGGAAAATACTTGGCCGGGTGCTCTGAAATTCGGTAGGCACGTAACCACCCCTAACCTGCCGGTTCTTGCTTTTCCACCTCTCCCCTCCGCGCTCCATTTACCGTTCGTCTTTTTCCGGAGGCGTCGTGTCGCGTCGTTTCCGCGTCGCCCTCCGGAACAAACAGACGCGTTATAGCGTCCCGAAGAAGCGTGCGCGGCCCGCGACGAAAAAACCCGGGGGAAATCGCATCCGCGACGGTAGATTTAAGACGGGACGATTGTATTACGGCAATTGCCGAGCTAAACGCGCCGTTCGGGCTCGTTTCCGACCCGGTTTTTGCCCGCTGTTCCACCAGCGCTGCGACGGCGTCCTCGCGCCGTTCACCGACTTCCGACCCGCCATCGACTTCCTTCCGCCACCGCGGCTTTTCTTTCCAAGAACCCCTCCGACGAAGACGTCGCGACGCGAGCCACTTTCTGCGATATTCAATGATGTTGCACTTGATGCAGCATTTATGCAAAATAAAAATTTTCTACATGAATTGCGACAAACTAGAGTGAAATAGAAATTTATTTTAACATTACATCATGTTTCTGAGGAGCGTATGAGGGTTAATTTGAAAAACCTCGTTTCTATGTCCAACAGTAAGAAAGAATTTGAAACGCAGTTTCAATAAACTAAGGGTCACGAATTAATTTGTGCATCCAATAAATTCAATCTTAGTCTTACGAACGTATATCTCTTTTAGTGTTCGTCAGGTTCATCGTTAAGAGAATCTGGAAAGAGTACGGACCAATTCAGTTGCCGCGTTCTCGAGTCCTCCGAGAAGAAGCTGGTTTCATTGCGCGGACTTTTTGCATATTTATTTCTCCGAGCTGTCTGACGGGGGTTGTATCGTGGTGGAAACCGTGGACGCCATAGAATTTTTATCCCCGTCGTCAGCGGACACAACGGCGGCGGCGATTCAGGGCATAATGAAAATAACATTTCCGTTTTGACTTTCAATTTTGTGGCGGTACTTCAGCCGGCGTTGATCCCGCGTTCACAATGGATTTACACGACCGCCAATATGGGCGTAGCGCGGTTTATCGAGCCCCGGTGTTCCTATCTCGCGGATTTGTTAATTTAAAAGGTAATATCCGTGCGTGCGCATGATATACTGCCACTCCGGCCGATAATCTACGCCGGGATCCGTTCGCGCGTATTTCCGTTTCCATTCTCTATCCCCCCGGCGATTTTTTTTGTTCCTCTCTCCTCCCACTATCCCACCCCTCCTTTCTCTCTCTCTCTCTCTCTCTCTCGCCTTTTTTTGTTCGCTCATTGTTGTCATCGATCGATTTCAGCTTTTCCTTTGCCTGAGCCTCTGTGTGCCCTTCACCCCCCCCCCTGGTTTCCCCAGTCGGATTTCCATCAATCCCGATTCGCTTTTGCCCGTTCCGCGCGCTATTCTTCCGGCTGAATTATTTGCTCGTTTTATTGGTCCCCGATCGTATTCCTCGGGAACGGCGTCGTTGTCCGAGTTAATGGACAGGCGACGGGGAACACGCGACACGGAACGTCGCTAGTATTTCACTTAAGTTCGACCATTCGACTCTCGGCCAGCACGCGGCCACACGACGATCCAGTATTTATTGTCGGCGGACGCGTTACGTCCACTTTCGGCACGGAGGAACTTATCTCGAGCCGAAGTTTACTGGCACCGGCCAACGGAGAAAAGTTGCCCACCCACCCTCCTGATTCTCTGCTTCTCTGCTTCCCTGCTTCCCTGCACGCTTGCCTTTCTGCTTGAGAGGCTGGATTCACCGCACCGGCAACAATGAACCCCTCCGAATCGCGATAGACGGCCAGCGACACCGCGACTCATCACCCTTTTCGAGTCTCCTTCCGCGGGAAACTCTTTCAACTAATTCTTTTTCCGCCAAATTGAAAAGCCGAACGTCGCGCGAGTCACGCTATTGCACACAAGAGCAGCGTTCTTCGACACATGTATTTTGTGGGACTTGTCATGTTTTTGGTCCTGTTCGATATTTAACCCTGAATAAGTAACCTTTCGTAATAATGACGATGAAGGTATGACATTTAGATCTTGTGGTATTAGTATTAATCCTGGGTGTTACTCCTTGCGTTGTCAAGTCATTTGTTGAGTTGTGGGTCTTGTCAATTTGTGGGTCATTTTAGACATGTAATTTTGAGTAAGATGCTGTTACGTATGCGGACGTTTCCGTTGGTGACTCTTGATCCTTCTGGAGATATGTGTCGAAACAGAGAGCCTATTCAAGAACAACGAGCTTACTCAAAATTGAAAGATACTAGAAAGATACCCTTGCGATCCTGGAAAAGCGACTCTATCTCCTTAAGATTGGTCAATATTTGAAATTGTTATTGCCCTTTTAAATTTTAAATATGTTAAATCTCAGCAAGCCCGGAACCCGACCCACAAAGACCGAATCCAGGTGACTCTAAATTTCCACGAACCTTTTGATCTTTCTGCCAGATGCATTGGCCCCTCTTCCCCAGTACCCGGCAGATCAGCTTCGCGTCCTGTCCGGGGTTCACCTCGGTGTACTGCGGCTTCTCCTCGAACTGCTGTATGCCGCGACACACTGCAACACAACGAAAAAACTCATTAACGGATTGCGATTGCTATGCCACACACAGGTGGATCAACGTGCGAGCCTAGCCGTCGTCAAAGCAAGGTAGCAACGTGTGTCTGTGTACGCGCGCGATGCTTATGTACTATATATCGGTCGATGAGAAAGCGAATCCTCGCGTATATATAAACGGATATATAAACCGAAAGTTGTTTCGTTTCGAAGGCTGGAAAGAGGGCAAAGAGATAAGGGGGTGAGATAGAGAGGGGGTTGGTAGGTGAAAGAGCAAGGGGAGCGCAGGCTTATCCGGCTATTAAAACAGGCAGTTGCTCGTTAAAGTTGTTATTTAATTCGTAACTTCGACGGAATTCGTTTACCCACCCTGTAATACGGATACAACCATCCTCGCATATACACAAGAAGCGAAATTCTATCAAACAGATAATCGCATCCCTCGTTCGAAACACGCCCTAGACACAGTCGAATAGTGCCTTGATCGATCAGCGTCTCAATTACTTCTTTACAAAATCTCTCTCTCTCTCTCCTTATTCGATAACAGATGCACCCTTCTCCGATGATTAACCCTTTAGGCGACGGTGCCACCCTTTGTGTCGACACACATGCCCTTGCTAATGGTTTCTCGATATCTTATGGCACTACAAGCACTCGAGAGCAAACATACTTAGCCTAAACAATGGTCTCGGCGAGGTCTCTATTAATCTTTCGAGCGTGGAGGATATAAAGGCATAGTAATTGTCATTCTGTGGCGCGATGGTTCATGGCTGATGCATTCTATAATCCTCCAATTGAATGTTTAGCAGATGATCGAATACAAATAAATATAACAATGTGAAGATCGTCTCAAATTATTGCAGTCTTTAACCCTTATCTTTAACCAATTCTCTCATGGTACTGTATTAATTTAAACGCTTTGAGACCCATTGGGTCTTTGAAGTCCACTTCTATGAAGTTCGTTCTTCAATTGTTCGATGGTAGCACAAGCTTATTTCTCTTTGGAAGCTTGCTAGAGATACATATTATGGCCTTATAGGATGATGTAAGACCTAGAAGATTGGAAATCGTCCATGTATTTGCATATATAAGATACTTATTTGTTTTGCATTTTGGTAAGTTATAATTTTTAGTTATTATTATTAATTATATGTAGTGTAAAATTTGATATGTTATGAACTTTATGAGCCCATATTATAAAATTATATACTATTTCATGGTTGGGATTTTCCATGTAATTAATGAACTTGGTGATGAACTTATAATGAAAATTGTGCTATAGGGCGTTTACTTGCACCTACATTAAGTATTTAAAAAAGTTAGCACAAATTTTAAAAACTTTTAAGAAATTCAATAAATAAAGGGTTAATGGTGCCTTGGAATCACTGTTCAAGTGCAGAAGATTAACACATCAATGTTTCATACGACTATGAAATCCACAGTGCAATTAGTAGCATAAGCCAATGTCCGATTCCCTTTGCCGCACACTGGACATCGCTTTCAAAGATCCGCTAATTCGCTTCGCTGTAACACGCGATTTTTCTCTCCTTTATTTTCTCACTGATGTTTCAGCACCCCAAAGAGCCACTCGGCTAACGGGTGCCCACGATAAATAAGTAAGCGGATACACAAGAGTGCGAGCCAAGAGACAGAATTTCCTTTTGTGGCCGAGCATGCAACAAACCGTCCCCGCAATCGGAGCGATGGCGCGTGTTACACTGTTACACCCAAACACACCCTTCTCTATGGACAGTAAAGCCCCGTGACCCGAGTGGCCGAGTTAGGCGAAAACGGAAACGAGGAATTCGGCGGGTTCGTTCTCTCGCTGCGGGCCGCGTGAAAGTTTTAAGCGCGCGCGGTGCGGCGCTGCGCGGCGAACGCAGCCGGATTGCGCCGTTAAAAATTCAATTTTTCAGCGAGATCAGAATGATTAATAAAGCCCCGGTTTTTGCCGGAGTGTCCTGGACGTCCGCCCCCCTCCCCTCCCCCAACGCCTCTCTACTCGTTCCCCGCGGTTACGCGGCCACGGGAAATAACTTTGCAAAATTAACAAGCCGAGAGCCGGATTCGTTTCCCCAGGACGAGGCTCTGCGTTTCGCAGCCGGGCGAAACGGTTTTAGCTAGCAAGCCACTGCGATTTCGATCTCTCTGGATCCACCATAGTGCCGGGATACTGAATGGTCCGGGTCAGCGACCTCTTCCACAATTCTCTGGATATCCTCTTGCAAAATACACCAGCGTATCTTAACGCATTACCTATCGGTGATTATTTCACACTTTTCAAGTCCATGATTCATGGCTGAGGAATTTTCATTTTCACATAAAAAAGTTGTGAAATTCAACCGATAACACATGATGTGTTATCAAATTAC